>SNQJ01S0025752.1:10665-51676 GCA_010110895.2 Picea sitchensis
AGTTGTCCAACACAGCATACCCAGCTCATGGGCATATTCCCTTCACAGGGGCACACAATGTTCCATCTCTTTCTCATATAGGAATGACACACCCATCTCATGGGAACACCCAAATCATGGGCTTCCTCACCCCACACAGGGTCACACAACATTCCATCTTCATCTCAGAGAGGAAAAACACACCCATCTCATGGGCACACCCAACGCATGGGCTCTCTCACAAGCTGACTCACTCAGTCTATGTCCTGGAGAATGTCTCACGCAGTTGTAATCATCAACAATGTCAGCTAACTTGACCAAGTTTTCCCAATAGGAAACTGACAATCATCATCACACGTCTAGGGGATCGTGACTTAACTTTGTTCTCCCACAACTCCAAGTTTCCAAGGATACATAGTGGGAAATTACCTCACCACTCCTAATAGAACTAGGTTCAACACCCTATCATGGACCATAAGGTGACATTGTATTTACATACACATAGGTCCACATGTCCAAAATGTGAAGTGCCAAAAGTTAATAGTATTCCACAGATAATAGTAAAATGAAAATATGATTGGGCCATCAGTCAAAATGGGGCATTGAATTTGTGAGGAGTACAAAAATTATGAAATATTCCTTAAGAGGTCCCTCATTAGAATGATGGAATGCAAATTGTTGGGTCACATTGTGTGTTTCCAATGTGTAAATATTGATACAAATAGGGTGGAGGCTATAAGAACTATTCAGCTACCAAGACATAAGAAGGCCATATAGTTTTTTTTTCTAGAAAACCAACTTCCCATGAAGGTTTATCCCCAACATCAGTAAGCTCACAATTCATATGAACAAGATGTTGAAAAAGGATAATGTGATTAAGTGGGATGTCATATCCAAAGAATATTTATTAAAATAAATAAATACCCGAGGGATATTCCTATGTTGAAAATACCTAATAATAAAAAAGATTCCAAAATCTTTCCTTTTGCTTCTAAGCACACCACAACTACTATCTTGTTGTAGAAGAATGGAGAGGGATATGAAAACAAATCTCATTCTCTATTAAATACATTAGATATGTTGAGATGAGGTAAAATATTATGGAGACACAAGCGTATGCCCTAGTCAAGGCATCGGACAAAATCCAAACAGAGGTCAAAACATAGGCAGAAGACAGAACTCCAAACATAACAAGAGGTTATTTTCAAGGCAACAGTCAAGGCAGAGGACAAACTCCAAAGAGAGGTCAAAACATAGGCAGAGGACATAATTCGGACAGAGGAGGAGATTTAAGTCAAATTGTTTGTAGAAGATATAAAAAGGTTGGTCATTATGCAGAAGATTGTCGAACTTCCATTGATAAAATTTCCAAGTTTCATCAAAACACAACACAATTTGCAAATGATCGAGATGATGATGGTTCAAAATATGTCTTTACCTCATCTTCAGCATTACAAATTTCCACCAATTTTCAAAGTGATTATGAAGATGCTTGGATTCTAGATTTAGGAGCATCTCAACACATGACTTTCAGACGTGACTACTTTTTGAATTTTCAAGAATGCCATCTTAATTCCATATTTCTTGCAGATAATACCAAACATACTCCTTATGGAAAAGGTGTAGTTAAAGTTTATTTACATGATATTGGAGAAAGAATGATTTCAAATGTATGGTATGTACCAACCTTTAAAAAGAATTTGTTGTCTTTAGTCACGATTCAATAAGAAGGACATCAGGTGATTATGGAAGATGGCTTAGTTAAGATTAATTCAGTCAAACAGAATATGAAAACAATGATGACAGGTTATGAAGATGGAAAACTATTAAGGATGAAAGGGACAATTATTCCAAGGAATTCTAACTTTGCAGGAGCAGTAAGTACAGGTATTTCACCTATACGATTGTGGCATGTAAGATATGGACATATCAACTTTGAAAGTCTCTCTCAATCACAAAATCAAGGGATGGTTAAGGGACTTCCAAATTTCAAAATGGAAAATGAAAAATGTGAAGCTTTCATTTATGGAAAACAAAGTCAAGAGAGTTTTCCAACAAGTTCATGGCCTACAAATAGGCAATTGCAACTAGTTCACAGTGATTTTTGTGGACCACTACAAACTTCTTTAGGTGGTTGCAAATATTTTTTACTCTTTATTGATGACTTCAGTAGAATGACTTGGGTTTACTTCTTGAAGCAAAAGTTAGAAGCATTTGAAAATTTTAAGATTTTTCGTCAACTTGTTGAAAACAAAGTTAAAGAAAATATAGGAACTCTCAGAATAGATAATGGATGGGAATTCACTTCTAATGAATTCAAAACTTTTTTCATAGACAATGGAATAATAAGACATCTTAAAAATTTCTACACTCCTCAACAAAATGGAGTCGTAGAAAGAATGAATTGCACCTTGTTAGGAATGGCAAGATCCATGTTAACCTTTAAAAAGTTGAGTCCTACATATTGGATAGAAGAATTCCATACAACTATCTACTTAAGGAATAGATCTCCAACTGCTTCTTTGGATGAAATCACACCTTATGCAGCATGGACCTCTGTTTGGATTTTGTCCGATGCCTTGACTTTTTCCTTGAAAATCATCTACATACATAACAAGAATCACTAGATATGGACCATGTTGATGGATATAAAAAGTATCATCAGATTAACTTCATTGAAAACCAACTTTCCTGAGGTATTCATCCATTTTGGTATACCACGCTCGAGGAGCTTGTTTTAACCCATATAAAGCCTTTATTAATTTGCTAACTTTGTATTCCTACCCTTCAATTTCAAAACCTTGTGGTTGTTGCATATATACATCTCCTTGTAAGTCTTCGTTGAGAAAAGAACCTTTTACATCCATTTGATGAAATTTCCATCCTTTATGAGTGGCCAATGCAAGTTTTAATCGGATGGTATTCCATTTAGCTGTAGGAGAAAACGTTTTCTCATAATCAATGCATTCCTTCTGCGCAAAACCTTTAGCCACAAGTCTTTCTTTATACTTGTCAATTTCTCCATGTTGGTTGTATTTAATTCTCTAAACCCATTTGCATCCGATGGGTTGAACACTCATAGGACAATCAACAAGTTTCCAAGTGTTGTTATCAATTACTGCTTGATACTCTTCAATCATAGCATGCTGCCATTATTTATGTTTTACTGCTTCTTTGTATGTGGAAGGTTCAGCAAAATCATTTTCTACCAAGGAAAAATTTCCTTCACTGTTGTGTGATCCCCTTGTTCATGTTTTATTCTACTCATCGGGCCGCACATCTTTCAAAAGTTGAATTTCCCATTTTGGTAGTTGATGTTCACTTGTTTGGGGATCTGAAATAGCATTATTGTAAATTGGATTAATGTAAACTAATGTTCGTCGATCAGTTGAAGATTCTAGAGGTGGAGAAGCATTGTCAGATGAACTATTGTTGCTAGGAGATTCTGATGAACTATTGGAAGACACAGATGATGTTGTCGAAGTAAATGGACTGGATGTATCATCTTCAGATGAAGAAAAATCAAGTTCATACCAACTATGTGAATTTGGTAGACTTTGCATTTTTCCTTTTCTTTGTTTTCCTTTAGTTTCTAACTTTTGAAGAAGACTTTTTATTTCTTTAGCACTCTTACTTTTAGTTTCATCAAAAACTACATCCCTTCTCACAATAAATTTGCCATTGGACAAAAGTCGGTACCCTTTCTTCTCATCAGAATACCAAATCATTGTGCAGTTTAAGCTTTTTGAGTCAAGCTTAGTTCTTTTTTCTTTCTGAACTAAGGCATAACATACCGATCCAAAAAATATAAGATGTTTAACTCGAGGTTTGAAACCAAACCATGTTGCATAAGGTGTGATTACATCCAAAGAAGCAGTTGGAGATATGTTCCTTAAGTATATAGTTGTATGGATTGCTTCTGCCCAATATGTAGGACTCAACTTTTTAAAGGTTAACATGGATCTTTCCATTCCTAACAAGGTGTGATTCATTCTTTCTATGACTCCATTTTGCTGAGGAGCGTAGACATTTATAATATGTTTTCTTATTCCATTTTCTCTGCAATAAGTTTTGAATTCATTAGAAGTGAATTCCCCTCCATTATCTATTCTGAGAGTGCTTATCTTTTCTTCAACTTCGTTTTCAACAAGTTGACAAAAAATCTTAAACACAAGTTGACAAAAATGATTATGAATTTTTCTTCAAGAAGTAAACCCAAGTCATTCTACTGAAATCATCAATAAAGAGTAAAAAATATTTGCAACCACCTAAAGAAGTTTGTAGTGGTCCACAAACATCACTGTGAACTAGTTGCAACCGCCTATTTGCACGCCAAGAACTTGTTGGAAAACTCTCTCGACTTTGTTTTCCATAAATGCAAGCTTCACATTTTGCATTTTCCTTTTTGAAATTTGGAAGTCCCTTAACCATCCCTTGATTTTTCAATTGAGAGAGACTTTCAAAGTTGATATGTCCATATCTTACATGCCACAATCTTATAGGTGAAATACCTATACTTACTACTCTTGCAAAGTCAGAATGCCTTGGAATAACTGTCCCTTTCATCCTTAACAGTTTTCCATCTTCATAACCTATCATCACTGTTTTCATATTTTGTTTGACTGAATTAAACTTAATTAATCCATCTTCCATAATCACTTGATCTCCTGCTTGTCGAATTGTGACTAAAGACAACACAATCTTTTTAAAGGTTGGTACATACCATACATTTGAAATCATTTTTTCTCCAATATCAAGTAAATAAAATTTAACTACACCTTTCCATAAGGAGTATGTTTGGTATTATCTGCAAGAAAGACGGAATTAAGATGGAATTCTTGAAAATTCCAAAAGCAGTCATGTCTGAAAGTCATGTGTTGAGATGCTCCTGAATCTAGAATCCAAGCATCTTCATAATCACTTTGAAAATCGGTGGAAATTTGTAATGATGAAGATGAGGTAAAGACATATTCTGAACCATCATCATCTCGATCATTTGCAAATTGTGTTTTGTTTTGATGAAACTTGGAAATTTTATCAATGGAATTTCAACAATCTTATGCATAATGACCAACCTTGTTACATCTTCTACAAACAATTTGACTTAAATCTCTTCCTCTGCCTAAATTATGTCCTCTGCCTCTGTTTTGACCTCTGTTTGGAGTTTGTCCTCTTCCTTAACTGTTGCCTTGAAAATAACCTCTGCCTTGACTATTTCCTCTTCCTTGAAAATACCCTCTGCCTTGACTGTTTCCTCTACCTTGAAATATCCTCTGCTTTGACTATTTCCTTGAAAATTGCTCTTGTCTGAAAAACTGTTTTCTCTACTTGGCTTCAACCATGACCTTGTACAAAATGTCCTCTTCCTATGCTTCTAGAACTGTCAATTGAATATTTACTTATGTTGGCTTCTGTGAAAAAAACATCTTCCCCAACTTGCTTTTTCTTTCCAAAAGTTGTGTTGTGTTGAGATAACATTTCACTTAGATCATCAAACGTAAGCTTGTCTTACTTTCCAATCACTTGTAAAGTTTCCAAAAAATGTGTATATGAAGAAGGAAATCCAACAATTAAAATTGTGGTCATGAAACTATCATCTACTGCTTGAAAACCAACATTTAGTATTTCCTGCTTAATGTTCTTAAGTTTGGAAATATATTCATCACCTCCTTCAGTCAATTTCTGTTGGAGCAAATTTAATTGAAGATCAACTTTCTTTGATTCAGGTTGAGTGTCAAATAGATCCTTAAAAAATTTCAAAGAAGACCATGCATCAGTAGTATTTTTAGTGTGGACATACATCTCATCATTAACTGAAGATTTGATGAGTCCTAATGCTTTGACATTTTTAATTTCCCATTTTGCTAATGTGGCTACATCTGTAGGTTTATTTGGATTAGTATCTTCATTACATATATCACACCAAAGTTCATTATAAATGAGAGTGCTTTCAATGAGACGTTGCCATGTCTTGTATGATTTTGTGCCTTCAAGTTTATCGGAGTTAGAGAACAAATTAATTAACTTTGACATTGTAGTGTTGAATCTTCGCACCAAAAAAAAAATCAAGCAAAAAATATCAAGATAAGAAACACACCACACACATCACGCAAAAAAAGGATCTATTGGGGCTTGGCCTTGACCCTCGTATAGTCATTGAAGAGGGAGAAAAATAATTGATCTTTTCACTTGCTTCTAATCAAATTCCAGATAACTTTCAATATTTTACTCCTTACAATGCTCTTGCAAATTTTGGAAAAAAAAAAAAAAAATCACCCCCCCCCAAAGTATAATTACTTCGAGTTACAAAAAATTTGTTACCCAATGTTGTAGTAGGCTCCTCTCTGCTCGTAATATCTCTCTAGGGGATGTTGTCTCTCTGATGGCTCCCAATATTGGTAATGTATCGCAGCTAATATTGGTAATATTTCCCTGTATTCTGTACAGAATTGTTGACAGAATGAAAGTGTATATTCCACGCTTAATTGAAAAGAGTTCAAAGGAAAGATTGATGTCAGAGCAACTTCTTTCCCGTCGCTGCAAATTAATTGTAGTAGCCAGAACATTCACTTCGCTGCAAATTAAAAAGAATTAATGATCTCTTCTAAAATCAACCAGGACAAGAAGAGCATGGAGTGGATTTTAGAGCACATTCTCAGACACTACAACGAGGATTGGCTCATCGTTGAACTGCTCAGATTCATCCCCTTCTCAAATGTGAAACTTAAATAGTAGAAAAATGGTGTTATTCAACAAAATTCACTCAACAAACCCTTTAAACTCTTGAATCCCATAAAGATTTTAGCAATGAAGCATGTAATAAATTAAATACTGCAATCTGTATCCTGGAATTATGTTGGAGCGTAGCCATCGCATGTATTGTAAATCAACTGAGAGCCCAACAGATTGATTTGGGATGGCTATAACAAAGCTTTAAGAAAACTTTGGAGCAAAATTTAAAGGAGACTCATGATCTATAATTGGATGTCTTTCTTCGCCTGGTCACAAGTTCGGAGAGTTGGAAAGTCGTGGAATCAAGCCATGGATCAACAATTTCTTCCAAATCTTGGACGGATGAATGGAAGGGGCTATCTTATTGACGATGTTCCTTTATTTGATAATGTTATTTTTTTTTAATTCTGGAACTCGAAATCCTTTTGTGGGTATCATCACAGCAGGGAAATCGAGATTCAAGCATGTGCTTAGAAAAGTGTTGGGCATTTTTTTGTTCTATCCAATTTCAGGAAGACTCGATCCAACAATTTTAATTCCATAGACAAAAAAAAAATTATTTTCCTTTTTTTACAAAAAAAACAAATGAATAATTAACTGACCAAATAATTTTATGGAGTGCGTCGAAGTTTTTCTTGGCCTGTAGAGTTGGAATCGCCTCCTCAGATCAGTTAATCGCCTCCTCACATTAGCTGCATTACTGGAGCTATGATACCACAATAATGGAAGAAGTGTCCTTAGACACACACTTTTATTAAATAGGAAAAGAAATTACATATGAGAATTTGCAAGAGTTTACACCCAAACACACCAACACTCTTGCAATGAGCTATATATAAGCTAAATGTCCTAACAAACTCTAGTTATGGATCACTTATTAAATAAACAAGTGTCAATTTACAATAAATGTTATCTTAACAATCTTCTAACTATACTCCTAATTTAGAGCCTAAGATACAACACCTTTCTAGAGTCATATCTTTCACAACAATACTTTATTTCTAAATGTCTTCATTTATTAATCAAATATTCTATATTATTAATTTATTATTCTAAATTAATAATTATTTTATCAAAGTATTTTAAACTATGATATTTGTATTTTGGATCATCTAACAAAGGATATAAAGGAATTCAAGGAGTATGGGTTGCAGGTCTAATTGTGACAAATGTTAATGGAAAGGGGAGGTAATGGATCACTAAGATCCAATAATATCGCTTGATAATCAATCCAACCAAGTTGATTAAGGGGTAGGGTCTATGCAAATTGATGGAATAAAAAAACCTATAGGTTGTAGGTATTAATATAGTTGAAAACCGCTTAATGAATGTCTTAGAAGAAGAAGAGAAGGCCCATATCAATCCCTAATACCACCAATCCGTTTGTGTTATAGTCCACAAATTCCACATCTATGTATCAAAGACATTGGCCCATCCTTTTGCATCATTTTCCAATCATATTGTTGAAGTTTCCTTCAAAAAACAACTTTTTCGATAATGTGTGTGCCATGTTGCATTACCATCCCACGTACATAGGTGTGTTGCATGTTAATCCACCTGCGTACATACGCGTGTTGCATGCTATTCAGCCCTCGTTTACTCCCAAAAAATGCAAAAAATATAAAATTGTGCATATTTCAGCGGAGTTTACGAGCCATGAGTGGTTTCCTAACCATTTTACCCCTTGTAGCCCTTCCCCAAACTGAATAACCATTTTTTTCTCATATAAAAAGGGGCCTAGTGGATTCATTTAGACATATGAACAAGGACACAAGAAAACTCTGCCAAAATCCTTTCTCTCTCATTTCCCAAGTTTTGCATCTTGCTTTGAGGTTTCTCTCTCATTGCCCAAGTTTTGCATCTTCCTTTTAGTTTTATCATCAAATTTCCCTTTCCATCCATTCTCCCTATGCAACACTTTCTTCTTCCCATTTTAGCATGTTGGTTATGAGAATTATATGTGGGATTGGTGCACTTGGAGTCATAACAGAGGAGAACAGACTTGGTTTGTGGAGCGATGTCAACAAGCAAAGGTTGTAACCTTTCATCTTGTTTATGAATAAAAGAGATTATCTTTGTCCCAAAACTTTATGTGTACATGTTCTTATTTATTTGACCATTTACATATAGATTTAGGCTATAAAATGATTACTAGAGATTATATGCGTTGTCGTGTTGTGTTCTTCATCTGTTGCAGGTTAGATTTGGGAGGAGATTTGTGATCTAAGAGGAAAAAACAAGTGGAAGAGGTCTACACCAACTGAAAGGATTCAAGGTACTCTTCTTAACCTTCTCTTCTATCTCTCTTATCACTTAGTTTAGATTATTTTGGGGTAGATTAGATATAATTCCATCTTTTTAGGGGTTATCTCTCTTTTAAGGGGTTATCGCTCTACCTATTCCTTAGACCCAGTTTAAGGGGAATTTTCCTCATAACATAATTGGTGACTCCACTGGGGAGTCTCTCTAGGGTATTATTTTTAGGAGATATTTTATTTGTCTTGAATTTCTATTTGTTTAAGTTTTCTAAGTCTTTTTGGGTCTCTGGTCACCTTACTTGTGCTTACTAGATTTCTTGAGTTGAGTTCCCTATCTGAATATTTTTATTTTTTGAAAATTTTTAGTAGAGTATGCGCCCTTCTATATGCTTGGCTCATGTACATACGCGTTCTGCATTATACATTGTCGGCATACATACGCAATTTGACTGTGCTCGTCACGTGTCTCTGTCATTTGGAAGAGTTTTTTCAAAATACTTATCTTTACTATTAGGAATATCTTGGCTTCTTAGGTCTTCCTGATTTCTCTAGGGTCATTGTTGACTGTGTTTGGCTAGGTTCAAGGATCCAATTATCTTGCAACTTGTAAAGAATATTTGTGTTTCTTTATCTCTTTTGTTTTTTGTCAAGGTTAAGGGTGAACTTGTGAGATTTAGGTCCTCCTGTGGATTCCAATAAATCCCTTCTTTCAAGAAGTGGCTTAGGTTCTAGGTAAATATTTGTTTTGTCATCTATTTCCCTTTATTATGCTTTGAAAAATAAAAAATATCATTTTCTTGTTATTTTTGTTTCTAAGCATATAAAAATAAAAATAAATATTTGTTGTAGTTAATTAACTACATTTGCATTTTATTATGCATGTTTGTTTGGTGTTTGTAGCATAGGTTATTTCTACAAAAGAAAAGAGTTCTGATTCCAAAGTTCCTTCTAGGATTCTTCCTTGAAAGTTTTAGTATTTTGCATTTCATTTTGAAACGAAAAATCATTCTAGGTAAAATTGTGTTTTAGGATCTTGCTCTATATTTTGAAAAAATTGCACCTTCAAAGTTAAAAAGCCATTTTTTCAATTGTAGAACATAGTTTGCTTTATGCGCAATGTTCTAAAATATTATTAAATCTTCTCTTTCATCTCTCAAGAACACAATGAGTTTCACTTATGTACCCCCTCACTAATTAATCCATTTAAAATCAATGATTAATGATAAAATTAACTAGACTTTTCTTTTTAAAAGGTACACCAAGTAGTCTAGGATTTAAGGCCTTGAAATAGGTGTGGAGAGGAAACTCTTCAAGGCCATTTAAATAAACTTAAGATTCTGTGATAGGGAGTGTAAAATTCCAATTTCGTTAGAGTTATCCAGGAACCCCCTCTAACACAGGGGCTAAACACGAGGTCGTGTGAGGAAAGGTAGAGGAGATAACCCCTCCAAAGTCAGACCAAATGTAGTGGGGATTGTATATTGAGGGTCATTATTCGAATCTTTGTTGACTGCATTTGACTACAAATCTTCGTGGACCTCGAATCCATTTTAGATCCTCAGTTGTCTTCTGGACCATTTTCCTTCGGCATCCTTGAAAGGCTTCAGACTTTGCTATCCTTCTCATTACGATCAGCCCGATTGTCGACTGTACCTGCTTGGTGACTGAATGCGACCTGGAAGCCTAGTTTCCTTTTTGTAGGGACTTACACAGGTTATTGTGGGGGTATACTGAGGTACCTAGGGTAGATGTCGGATCACACTTTGCATAATATACCTAGAGGTTGTTTCCATGTTCGAGTTACACTTGCACCAATAAGTTGCTCTAGTGTCAATTGGCATAATTGTTCTTCCTTCCAGTCTATCGACTGCTGGATTTACCTTTAGGGATTTTTTAGTGTGTGCTCTATGTTTCATGCTAGCTTAACCTTAGATTCTTGGTTGATCATTTCACAAGGTGGAATATCAACAACTCCTCCATTGGCGTAGGCTTCAGGGCCTATCACTGGTTACTTTGGAGCCACCTCCACCATTGTTGAGTCGAAGGCTAGATAAAGAGGGTTTTATAAGCGACCATGCCACCAAAAGGTGTTCCTGACACTGCTCCTAGAGAAGATACACTTGCATCTAAGGATTCCACCATTTCTGACCTCGAAGTTGAATGCTTCAGGGCCTCGAAGTTGAATGCTTCAGGGCCACAAACCCTTCGATCATTGATTTATCAACACCACTACTTATTCAGGTAGTCCCTCATGAGGTGACTTCATGTGATCATTGTCTTATTATATGATTGGAGATGTAAGAAACTAATGCTACCTCTTCTAGGAGTCCTGATACTCCCATACCGACTGCGGTGGGAGGGGGTTTCGTGCCCCCTCCCCCACCTCCACCTATAAGGACTATGGCTAACCAGACACCTATAAATTTGGGTAGTGGCACAATCCCCATAATGACTATGACCATTGTTCCTTATATACATAACACGTCAGATGCTCCCTTTTCTTATGGGATGTCAGGTTTTGACTATAGATCGAATTTAAATTACTCTACTCTACAGACTATTGGTCTAGGGAAGGAAGTTGGGTCTATACCTTGATTCTATACCTTGGTCATCCCTTTATGAATCCATTTGGGTCTATACCTTTCTCTTTGTTTGCTTCTTTCAGAAACAATGATTTCTCGTCATTCGTTTAAGTTTTCTGAGTCTTTTTCGAAAAAAAATCTTTTATTTGGCTTGAATTCCTATTTGTTTAAGTTTTATGAGTTCTTTTAGGTCTCTAGTCACCTTACTAGTGCTTACCAGATTTCCTGAATTGAGTGCCATGTCTGAATCCTTTTCTTTTTTGAAAATTTTCATTAGTGTATGCGCCCTTCTATATGCCCAACCTGCGTACATACGCATTCTGCATTATACACAACCCATGTACATACACAGGCTGACTGTGCTCAACACACATCTCTATCATCTAGAAGATTATTTTCAAAATACTTCTCTTGGATTATCAAGTATTCTTGAGTTCTCCAGGGTCTATGTTGACTGTATTTGGCTAGGTTCAAGGCTCAAATTATCTTCCAACTTGTAAAGAATATTTTTGTTTCTTTATCTCTTTTGTTTGTTGTCAAGGTTAAGGGTGAACCTGTGAGATTTAGTTCCTCCTATGGATTGCATTGAATATATACTTTCAAGCAATGGCTTAGGGTCTGTGTCAATATTTGGTTTGCCATCTCTTTCCCTTGATTATGCTTTGAAAAAATAAAAAAATATCATTTGCTTGATATTTTCATTTCTAAGCATATAAAAATAAAAATAAAAGTATTGTTTCTAAAATCACTAAACAAAGAGAGAGGCATAGACCCAACCAGATTCATATAGCACTGAGGCCCATAACTCCCTCCACTAAACAAGATGGAACTAGTATTAATCTCAGACGAATGTTGGAAAGAACTTCCAAGCAAAGGGGATGGAGGAGGGATATGACCCCCACCGTAAGGGATATCATTAAATGGAGAATTGGTGTCCATGAAGGATCTTTGCAAAGGTGCACTAGAACTCCCTGCCCCTAGACCAATGGTCTGTAGAGTAGAGTAAGTTAAATTCAATTTAGAGTTGAAAATCGACATCCCATATGAAAAGGGAGCACCATACATGTTTTGTGTAGAAGGAACAGTGATCATAGGCATTGTGGAGATTGTGCCACTGCCATAAGTTATAGTTGTTTGGTTAGTCGTAGTCCTTATAGGTGGAGGTGGGGGAGGGGGAATGACACCCCCTCTCACCGCAGTCAATATGGGACTATGAGTATTCCCATAAGAGGTAGCATTAGTTTCTTCCATCACCAATCGTATAATAATATGAAGATTAGGTGAAGTCACCTCAGGAGGGACTACCTAAAAAAGGAGTGGCACTGATAAATCAATGGTCAGAGGGTTTACGAGAAATCCTTCATCTTAGAGGTTTTAAACAGTGGACTCCTCCAGTGCAAGTGTATATTCTCTAGGAGAAGGCTTGGGTACAATTTCCAGTGGCCCGGTCGCTTCAAAATAACCCTCTTGATCTATCCTTCACCTCATCAGTGGTGAAGGTGGCTTAAAGTAACCGATGACAAGCCATGAAGCCTACGCGAATAATGGATTTGTTGATCTTCCACCTTGTTAAATGATCAACCAACACTCTAAGGTTAAGATAGAGAGAAAAAAAGAGCACACACTAAAAATTCCCTAAAGGAAAATCAAGCAATCAACATATCTATAAGAAGAACAGTTACGCCAATCGACACTAAAGAAACTTACTAGTGCAAGTGTAACTCGAGCACGGAAACACCCTCCGGGTATACTCTGCAAAGTGACATCTGATGTCTGACATAGGTACTGCAATATCCCCCTGTAGTCACCTATGTAAGTCCCTACAAAAAGGAAACTAGGTTGTCATCTCGCAGTTAGTCACCAGGCGGGTACAGTCGACAATCAGGTTGATCATAAAGAGCAAGATAGAAAAGTTTGAATCCTTTCAAGGGCACCGAAGAAAAATGTTATGGAAGACAACTAAGGATCTCAAACAGATTTGAGTTCGACGTAGCTCCGTAGTCAAATGTGGTCGGAAAATATCCCAAGAATGACCCTCAATATACGATCCGCACTACGTTTGGTCTGACTTTGGAGGGGTTTTCCCCTCTACCTTTCCTCATGTGACCTCATGTTTAGCCCCTATGTTAGAGGGGGGTCCCGACTAACTCTTACGAAACTAGAATTTTACACTCCATATCATAGACTCCTAAGTTTATTTAAGTGGCCTTGAAGAGTTTCCTCTCCACACCTATTTCAAGGGCCTAAAGCCTGAACTACTTAGTGTACCTTATAAATATAAAATCCTAGTTGATTTTAGCATTAATAGTTGATTTTAAATTGCTTAATTAGTCAGGGGGTACGGAAGTGAAACTCGTGGTGTTCTTCAGAGACAAGAGAGAAGAGGTGATAATCTTTTAAAACATTGTGCAAAAAGAAAACAACATTCTACAAATGAAAAAAAATGGTTTTTTAACTTTGAAGGTGCAAACTTTTCAAAATATAGACCAAGACCCTAAAATGGAATTTTTCCTAGAATTCTTTTTCGTTTCAAAATGCAATGCAAACAACTAAAACTTTCAAGAAAGAATCCTAGAAGGAACTTTGGAATCATAACTCTTTTCTTTTTTAGAAACAACCTATGCTGCAAACACCAAACAGACATGCATAATAAAATGCAAATGCAATTAATGAACTACAACAACTTTTTATTTTTTTCTATATGCTTAGAAACAAAAATAACAAGAAAATTATATTTTTTCTTTTTCAAAGCATAATTAAGGGAAAGAGATGACAAACCAAAGACTGACACAGACCCTAATCCATTGCTTGAAAGCATGGATTCACTGGAATCCATAGGAGGACCTAAAGCTCACAATTTCACCCTTAACCTTGACAAAAAACAAAAGAAAGAAAAAAAAATATTCTTTACAAGTTGCAAGATAATCTGAGCCTTAAAACTTATCCAAACAAAGTCAACAGAGACCCTAGATAACTGAGGAAGACCTGAGAATCCAAGAGATTCCTAACAAGAAAGAGAAGTATTTTGAGAAAACTCTTCCAAATGACAGAGACATGTGTTGAGCACAGTGATCCTGTGTATGTATGCAGGATGTGTATAATGCATAATGTATATGTACACGAGCTAGGCATATAAAGGGCACGTACACTGCCAAAAATTCTCAAAAGAGAAAAAGATTTAGACATGGAAATCAACTTAGGAAATATGGTAAGCACCAATAAGGTGACCAGATACCCAAAAAGACTTGGAAAACTTAAACAAATAGGAGTTCAAGATAAATAAAAGATATCCTAGAAAAAAGACTGTAGAGAGACTCCCCAATGGAGTCTTCAATTCTACTACAGGGAAAATTCCCCCTAAACTGGGTCTAAGGAATAGGCAGATCGATAACCCCCTAAAATATTGACTTATCTCTAATCTACCCAAAAACAATCTAGAATAAGTGATAAGAGAGAGGGAAGAGAAGGTTAAGAAGAGCACCTTGAATCCTTTCAGTTGTTGTAGACCTCTTTCACTTGTTGTTTCCTCTTAGATCATAGATATCCTCCCAAAGATGACCTGCAATAGACCAAGAACACAACACGACAACATATACATGATCAAATAGATAAGAACATGTACACATAAATTTTTGGGACAAAGATAATTTATTTTATTCATAAACAAGATGAAACATTACAACCTTTGTTTGTTGACACTTCTCCACGAACTAAGTCCGAGATCCTCTATCGTGACTCCAAGTGCACCAATCCCACATATAATTCTCACAACCAACATGCCAACATGGGGAGAAGGGTTTCATAGGGAAAATGGATGGAAGGAAAAGTTGAGTATAAAACTTAGAGGAAGATGCAAAACTTGGGCAATGAGAGAGAAAATACTTTGGCAGATTTTTCTTGTATCCTTGTTCATATGTCTAAATGACTCCCATATAACCATTTTTATATGAAAGAAATATGGTTAATCGATTTGGGCAAGGGCTACAGGGGGTAAAATGGTTAGGAAACCCTTCATATCCCGTAAACTCCATCGATATTTGCGCAATTTTATATTTTTTTCATTTTTGGGGAGAAAACGCGGGCTAACTAGCATGAAATGCACGTATGCACGTGGGAATATTAGCATGAAACACGCCCTTGGACTCCGGACTGAGTCAGGGAGTGTGTTTTTGGGTGATATGTTTACTATGATGTTTCATTTGATTTGATGATTGTTGTTGAAATTTCTGACATGATTATTGTTGATGCAGGCTGACGATAGCTTGCCGACCAGACTCACATATGGAGTAAAGGGGCCACACACGACTTGCAGAGAGGTTGAGGGAGAGGGGTGGACAGCATCCCTGCCACCGCCTGCTAGCACTCCCGCCGTGGCTCGAACTGTAGGTTAACGATTACCTAGTTCGAGAGGACCCACGATGTCGTGAGGGGCGACTGCGACAGTCGCTCACGATGATTCTAAGGGGCGCGCAATAAGGCGGGGGCCTTATTCCTTAGANAATAGCAACGAGAATATTTGTTTCAATTGCAATGTTAATACTCGCTTAATTTGCAATGCACTAAATGGTAACTGCAGAGTTATTTAATTAGTTGTTAGTAAATGGTCATTTAATTGTTGTCGCAATGTTAGTTAGTTGAAATGTTAATTATTAAATTGCTATTTAGTTGGTGGTGAAGCGGTCCTTATTATTAAATTTGAAATACATTTAATTGTAACTGTGATGTTATTTAATTAATGGTTCTTAAAGGGTCATTTAGTTGTTATTGCTATATTAGTTAGTAGCAAGGTTAATTATGTAATTGCTATTGGTTGGTGGTGAAGCATGAAAGGCCTAGTCATTCAACGACAATGCTAGGATAATGTTAGATGGAAGGATGTTGCTAAATTATTGAATTTGTTACTGAAAAATTTACTGTTATTAAAAGCATAATTTGACATGGTTATGTTATGGAGACGTGATGGTAGTTCCTTTAGGATTCAGTGAACCGAGATTTTGCAAGTAAATTAATGTACATTGTTAAGACTGGGATGGTACTCGTTGCTTAATGGAAAACCTTGGAGCAATTGATCTAGGATTGATGTCTTCGAGTCTCAATAATGGTTGGTCGTTATTAAAGTCCTCCTGACTTGCGTCTCCCGTAGAGGTCATGATTGTCCTTGATTTGTAGTACTTGGTGGTATTACATTGCGTGGTCTGCTTGTGTCGGGAGGGATGTAGACACCTTCAGTAGCCTTAGTATATATGTCTGTGTTTTTCTGCGTCAAGGATCCAGTGTCGTATCAAGAGTCTCGGGCCCTTTAAAGGCAGGGTTTCAACTCTTGCGACACACCGGAGGGGATTACTAGTTTCTTCCTAAGCATTCGGCCATGAGCTTATCTGACCTCCTCTCTCTCCGGAGCAGAGGACTAAGATTAAATTCCCTGCTTTCCTGTGCAAAAATAGTAAACCTACTACCATGGATTCTACCTTCTGTGTTCGTACGGTACCTAACCCAGTATGTCGTTATTGTTGAAGTTATTGTGGGGAGCCTTTGTCTTGGGTGTTATTTGCTTGCAGTTACTTGTTGTGCGCCTTGCGTCTCCTTGTTTTGATCGTCGTGGTTGCGTCTTGTCAGTCGTCGGGTGGCGATGTAGAGTCCAGTGTGTCTGTTTCCCCTCCTACACGCGCGCACACACTTTTAAAACAAAAAATATATATATATGCACCTGTTATCAGCGTTGTTGTCATAACGAGGAGGATGTTACATAATTGTTATTCTTTGTGAAGAGATTTGAGATGATGTGATACTCCATATGATTCTCCTGTGAGACTCAGTGAGATAGAGATCTGTTGAGTAAGATTTTCCTGTTTTCATAGTGAAAACCAACTTCCCATGAAGGTTTATCCCCAACATCGGTAAGCTCACAATTCATATGAACGAGATGTTGAAAAAGGATAATGTGATTAAGTGGGATGTCATATCCAAAGAATATTTATTAAAATAAATAAATACCCGAGGGAGATTCCTATGTTGAAAATACCTAATAATAGAAAAGATTCCAAAATCTTTCCTTTTTCTTCTAAGCACACCATAATTACTATCTTGTTGTAGAAGAATAGAGAGGGATATGAAAACAAATTTCATTCTCTATTAAATACATTAGATAAGTTGAGATGAGGTAAAATATGATGGAGACACAAGCCTATGCCCTAGTCAAGGCATCAGACAAACTCCAAACAGAGGACAGAACTCCAAACATAACAAGAGATTATTTTCAAGGCAACGGTCAAGGCAGAGAAAAAACTCCAAACAGAGTTCAAAACATAGGTAGAGGACAAAATTCGGGCAGAGGAGGAGATTTAACTCAAATTGTTTGTAGAAGATATAAAAAGGTTGGTCATTATGCAGAAGATTGTCGAACTTCCATTGATAAAATTTCCAAGTTTCATCAAAACAAAAAACAATTTTCAAATGATCGAGATGATGATGGTTCAAAATATGTCTTTACCTCATCTTCAGCATTACAAATTTCCATCGATTTTCAAAGTGATTATGAATATGCTTGGATTCTAGATTTAGGAGCATCTCAACACATGACTTTCAGAAGTGACTTCTTTTGGAATTTTCAAGAATTCCATCTTAATTCTGTATTTCTTGCAGATAATACCAAACATACTCCTTATGGAAAAGGTGTAGTTAAAGTTTATTTACATGATATTGGAGAAAGAATGATTTCAAATGTATGGTATGTAGCAACCTTTAAAAAGAATTTGTTGTCTTTAGTCACGATTCGACAAGAAGGACATCATGTGATTATGGAAGATGGCTTAGTTAAGATTAATTCAGTCAAACAGAATATGAAAACAATGATGACAGGTGATGAAGATGGAAAACTATTAAGGATGAAAGGGACAATTATTCCAAGGCATTCTAACTTTGCAGGAGCAGTAAGTACATGTATTTCACCTATACAATTGTGGCATATAAGATATGGACATCTCAACTTTGAAATTCTCTCTCAATCACAAAATAAAGGGATGGTTAAGGGACTTCCAACTTTCAAAATGGAAAATGAAAAATGTGAATCTTTCATTTATGGAAAACAAAGTCAAGAGAGTTTTCCAACAAGTTCATGGCCTACAAATAGGCAATTGCAACTAGTTCTCAGTGATTTTTGTGGACCACTACAAACTTCTTTAGGTGGTTGCAAATATTTTTTACTCTTTATTGATGACTTTAGTAGAATGACTTGGGTTTACTTCTTGAAGCAAAAGTCAGAAGCATTTGAAAATTTTAAGATTTTTCGTCAACTTGTTGAAAACGAAGTTAAAGAAAATATAGGAACTCTCAGAATAGATAATGGATGGGAATTCACTTCTAATGAATTCAAAACTTATTTCATAAAAAAATGGAATAATAAGACATCTTACAAATTTCTACACTCCTCAGCAAAATGGAGTCGTAGAAAGAATGAATTGCACCTTGTTAGGAATGGCAAGATCCGTGTTAACCTTTAAAAAGTTGAGTCCTACATATTGGACAGAAGCATTCCATACAACTATCTACTTAAGGAACAGATCTCCAACTGCTTCTTTGGATGAAATCACACCTTATGCAACATGGACCTCTATTTGGATTTTGTCCACTGCCTTGAATTTTTCCTTGAAAATCATCTACATACATAACAAGAATCAACAGATATGGACCATATTGACGGATATACAAAGTATCATCAGATTCACTTCATTGAAAACCAACTTTCTTGAGGTATTCATCCATTTTGGTATACCAAGCTCGGGGAGCTTGTTTTAACCCATATAAATCCTTTTATTAATTTGCTAACTTTGTGTTCCTTCCCTTCAATTTCAAAACCTAGTGGTTGTTGCATATATACATCTCCTTGTAAGTCTTCATTGAGAAAAGCACCTTTTAAATCCATATGATGAAATTTCCATCCTTTCTGAGCGGCCAATGCAAGTGTTAATTGGATGGTATTCCATTTAGCTGTAGGAGAAAAAGTTTCCTCATAATCAATGCATTCCTTCTGCGCAAAACCTTTATCCACAAGTCTTTCTTTATACTTGTCAATTTCTCCACGTTGGTTGTATTTAATTCTGTAACACCATTGGCATCCGATGGGTTGAACACTCATAGGACAATCAACAAGTTTCCAAGTGTTGTTATCAATTACTGCTTGATACTCTTCAATCATAGCATGCTGCCATTGTTTATGTTTTACTACTTCTTTGTATGTGGAAGGTTCAGCAAAATCATTTGTTACCAAGGAAAAATTTCCTTCACTATTGTGTGATGCCCTTGTTCATGTTTTATTCTGCTCATCAGGTCATACATCTTTCAAAAGTTGAACTGCCCATTTTGGTAGTTGATGTTCACTTGTTTGGGGATTTGAATTACCATTATTGTAAGTTGGATTAATGTAAACTGATGTCCGTCGATTAGTTGGAGATTCTAGAGGTGGAGAATCATTTTCAAATGAACTGTTGTTGCTAGGAGATTCTGATGAACTGCTGGAAGACCCAGATGATGTTGTTGAAGTAAATGGACTGGAGGTATCATCTTCAGATGAAGAAAAATCAAGTTCATACCAATTATGTGAATTTGGTTGAATTTGCATTTTTCCTTTTCTTTGTTTTCCTTTAGTTTCTAACTTTTGAAGAAGTCTTTTTATTTCTTTAGCACTCTTACTTTCAGTTTCATCAAAAACTACATCCCTTCTCACAATAAATTTGTCATTGGACAAAAGTCGGTACCCTTTCTTCTCATCAGAATACCAAATCATTGTGCATTTTAAACTTATTGAGTCAAGCTTAGTTCTTTTTTTCTTTCTGAACTAAGGCATAACATACCGATCCAAAAAATCTAAAATGTTTAACTCGAGGTTTGAAACCAAACTATGTTGCATAAGGTGTGATTCCATCCAAAGAAGCAGTTGGAGATATGTTCCTTAAGTATATAGTTGTATGGATTGCTTCTGCCCAATATGTACAACTCAACTTTTTAAAGGTTAACATGGATCTTTCCATTCCTAACAAGGTGTGATTCATTCTTTCTACGACTGCATTTTGTTGAGAAGTGTATACATTTGTAAGATGTTTTCTTATTCCATTTTCTGTGCAATAAGTTTTTAATTCATTAGAAGTGAACTCCCCTCCATTATCTATTCTAAGAGTGCATATATTTTCTTCAACTTCGTTTTCAACAAGTTGACAAAAAATCTTAAACTTTTCAAATGATTCTGACTTTTGCTTCAAGAAGTAAACCCAAGTCATTCTACTGAAATCATCAATAAAGAGTAAAAAATATTTGCAACCACCTAAAGAAGTTTGTAGTGGTCCACAAACATCACTGTGAACTAGTTGCAATGGCCTATTTACACGCCAAGAACTTGTTCGAAAACTCTCTCAACTTTGTTTTCCATAAATGCAAGCTTCACATTTTGCATTTTCCTTTTTGAAATTTGGAAGGCCCTTAACCATCCCTTGATTTTGCAATTGAGAGAGACTTTCAAAGTTGATATGTCCATATCTTACATGCCACAATCTTATAGGTGAAATACCTATACTTACTACTCCTGCAAAGTCAGAATTCCTAGGAATAACTGTCCCTTTCATCCTTAATAGTTTTCCATCTTCATAACCTATCATCATTGTTTTCATATTTTGTTTGAATGAATTAATCTTAATTAAGCCATCTTCCATAATCACTTGATCTCCTGCTTGTCGAATCGGGACTAAAGACAACACATTCTTTTTAAAGGTTGGTACATACCATACATTTGAAATCATTCTTTATCCAATATCAAGTAAATAAAATTTAACTACACCTTTCCATAAGGATTACGTTTGGTATTATCTGCAAGAAAGACAGAATTAAGATGGAATTCTTGAAAATTCCAAAAGAAGTCACATCTGAAAGTCATGTGTTAAGATGCTCCTGAATCTAGAATCCAAGCATCTTCATAATCACTTTGAAAATCGATGGAAATTTGTAATGTTGAAGATGAGGTAAAGACATATTCTGAACCATCATCATCTCTATCATTTGCAAACTGTGTTGTGTTTTTATGAAACTTGGAAATTTTATCAATGGAATTTCAACAATCTTCTGCATAATGACCAACCTTGTTACATCTTCTATAAACAATTTGACTTAAATCTCTTCCTCTACCTAAATTATGTCCTCTACCTCTGTTTTGACCTCTATTTGGATTTTGTCCTCTTCCTTGACTGTTGCCTTGAAAACATCCTCTACCTTGACTATTTCCTCTTCCATGAAAATACCCTCTGCCTTGACTGTTTCCTCTGCCTTGAAATATCCTCTGCTTTGACTTTCCCTTGAAAAGTGCTCTTGTCTGAAAAATTGCTTTCTCTACTTGGCTTCGACCACGACCTTGTACAAAATGTCCTCTTCCTATTCTTCTAGAACTATCAATTGAATATTTACTTGTGTTGGCTTCTGTGAAAAAAACATCTTCCCCAACTTGCTTTTTCTTTCCAAAAGTTTTGTTGTGTTGAGATAACATTTCACTTAGCTCATCAAATGTAAGCTTGTCTTACTTTCCAGTCACTTGTAAAGTTTCCAAAAAATGTGTATATGAATAAGGAAATCCAACAATTAAAATTGTGGTCATGAAACTATCATCTACTACTTGAAAACCAACATTTAGTATTTCTTGCTTAATGTTCTTAAGTTTGGAAATATATTCATGTACATCACCTCCTTCGGTCAATTTCTGTTGGAGCAAATTTAATTGAAGATCAACTTTCTTTGATTCAGGTTGACTATCAAATAGATACTTAAAAAATTTCAAAGCAAACCATGCATCAGTAGTATTTTCAGTGTGGACATACATCTCATCATTAACTGAAGATTTGATGAGTTCTAATGCTTTGACATTTTTAATTTCCCATTTTGTTAATGTGGCTACATCTGTAGGTTTATGTGGATTAGTAGCTTCATTACATATATCACACCAAAGTTCATTATAAATGAGAGTGCTTTCAATGAGACGTTGCCATGTCTTGTATGATTTTGTGCCTTCAAGTTTATCGGAGCTAGAGAACAAATTAATTAACTTTGACAGTGTAGTGTTGAATCTTCGCACCAAAAAACAAATCAAGCAAAAAATATCAAGATAAGAAACACACCACACACATCACGCAAAAAAAAGGATCTATTGGGGCTTGGCCTTGACCCTCGTATAGTCGTTGAAGAAGGAGAAAAATAACTGATCTTTTCACTTGGTTCTAATCAAATTCCAGATAACTTTCAAAATTGTACTCCTTACAATGCTCTTGCAAATTTTGGAAAAAAAAAAAAATTCACCCCCCCCCAAAGTAAAATTACTTGTTACAAAAAATTCGTTACCCAACATTGTAGAAATATCCTCTCTGCTCGTAATATCTCTCTAGAGGATGTTGTCTCTTTGATGGCTCCCAATATTGGTAATGTATCGCAGCTAATATTGGTAATATTTCCCTGTATTCTGTACAGAATGAAAGTGTATATTCCATGCTTAATTGCAAAGAGTTCAAAGGAAAGATTGATGTTAGACCAACTTCTTTCCCGTTGTTGCAAATTAACTGTAGTAGCCAGAACATTCCCTTCGCTGCAAATTAAAAAGAATTAATGGTCGCTTCTGAAATCAACCAGGACAAGAAGAGCATGGAGTGGATTTTAGAGCACATTCTCAGACACTACAACGAGGATTGGCTTGTCGCTGAAATGCTCAGATTCGTCCCCTTCTCAAATGTGAAACTTAAATAGAAGAAAAATGGTGTTATTCAACAAAATTCACTCAACAAACCCTTTAAACTCGTGAATCCCATAAAGATTTTAGCAATGAAGCATGTAATAAATTAAATATTGTAATCTGTATCCTGGAATTATGTTGGAGCATAGCCATCGAATGTATTGTAAATCAACTGAGAGCCCAACAAATTGATTTGGGATGGCTATAACGAAGCTTTGAGAAAACTTTGGAGAAAAATATAAAGGAGACTCGCGATCTATAATTGGATGTCTTTCTTCGCCTGGTCACAAGTTCAGAGAATTGGAAAGTCGTGGAATCAAGCCATGGATCAACAATTTCTTCCAAATCTTGGACGGATGAATGGAAGGGGCTATCTTATTGACGATGTTCCTTTATTTGATAATGTTCTTTTGTTTTAATTCTGGAATTCGAAATCCTTTTGTGGGTATCATCACAGCAGGGAAATTGAGATTCAAGCATGCGCTTAGCAAAGTGTTGGGCATTGTTGTGTTCTATCCAATTGCAGGAATACTCGATCCAACAATCTTGATTGCAGAGACAAAAAAAAAATATTTTCCTTTTTTTACAAAAAAAAAAACAAATGAACAATTAACTAACCAAATAATCTGATGGAGTGCGCCGAAGTTTTTCTTGGTCTTTAGAGTTGGAATGGCCTCCTCAGATCAGTTAATCAGCTCCTCACATTAGCTACATTACTGGAGCTCTGATACCGCAATAATGGAAGAAGTGTCCTCAGACACACACTTTTATTAAATAGGAAAAGAAATTATATATGAGAATTTGCAAGAGTTTACACCCGAACACACCAACAATCTTGCAATGACTATATATAAGATAAATTTCCTAACAAACTCTAGTTATGGATCACTTATTAAATAAACAAGTGTCAATTTACAATAAATGTTATCTTCTTCTAACTATACTCCTAATTTAGAGCCTAAGATACGACACCTTTCTAGAGTCATATCTTTCAAACCAATACTCTGTTTCTAAATGTCTCCATTTATTAATCAAATATTCTATATTATTAATTTATTATTCTAAATTAATAATTATTTTATCANAAGGAATTCAAGGAGTATGGGTTGCAGGTCTAATTGTGACAGATGTTAATGGAAAGGGGAGGTAATGGATCACTAAGATCCAATAATATCGCTTGATAATCAATCCAACCAAGTTGATTAAGGGGTAGGGTCTACGCAAATTGATGGAAGAAAAAAACCTATAGGTTGTAGGTATTAATATAGTTGAAAATCACTTAATGAATGTCTTAGAAGAAAAAGAGAAGGCCCATATCAATATCTGATACCACCAATACCTTTGTGTTATAGTCCAAAAATTTCACATCTATGCATCAAAGACATTGGCCCATCCATTTGCATCATTTTCCAATCATATTGTTGAAGTTTCCTTCAAAAAACAACTTTTTCGATAATGTGTGTGCCATGCTGCATTACCATCCCACGTACATAGGTGTGTTGCATGCTAATCCACCTACATACATATGCATGTTTCATGCTATTCAACCCTTGTTTACTCCCAAAAAATGCAAAAAATATAAAATTGTGCGTATTTCGACGGATTTTACGAGCCATGAGTGGTTTCCTAACCATTTTACCCCTTGTAGCCCTTCCCCAAACTAAATAACCATTTTTTCTCATATAAAAAGGGGCTTAGGGGATTCATTTAGACATATGAACAAGGACACAAGAAAACTTTGCCAAAATCCTTTCTCTCTCATTTCCCAAGTTTTGCATCTTGCTTTGAGGTTTCTCTCTCATTGCCGAAGTTTTGCATCTTCCTTTGAGTTTTATCCTCAAATTTCCCTTCCATCCATTCTCCCTATGCAACACTTTTTTCTTCCCATTTTGGCATGTTGGTTGTGAGAATTATATGTGGGATTGGTGCACTTGGAGTCATAACATAGGAGCCCAGACTTGGTTTGTGGAGCGATGTCAACAAGCAAAGGTTGTAACCTTTCATCTTGTTTATGAATAAAAGAGATTATCTTTGTCCCAAAACTTTATGTGTACATGTTCTTATTTATTTGATCATTTACATATAGATTTAGGCTATAAAATGATTACTAGAGATTGTATGTGTTGTCGTGTTGTGTTCTTGGTCTGTTGCAGGTTAGATTTGGGAGGAGATTTGTGATCTAAGAGGAAAAAAAAAGTGTAAGATGTCTACACCAACCTAAAGGATTCAAGGTACTCTTCTTAACCTTCTCTTCTCTCTCTCTTATCACTTAGTTTAGATTATTTTGGGGTAGATTAGATACAATTCCATCTTTTTAAGGGTTATCTCTCTTTTAAGGGATTATCGCTCTACCTATTCCTTAGACCCAGTTTAAGGGGAATTTTCCTCATAGCATAATTGGTGACTCCACTGGGGAGTCTCTCTAGGGTATTATTTTTAGGAGATATTTTATTTGGCTTGAATTTCTATTTGTTTAAGTTTTCTAAGTCTTTTTGGGTCTCTGGTCACCTTACTCGTGCTTACTAGATTTCCTGAGTTGAGTTCCCTATCTGAATATTTTTATTTTTTGAAAATTTTTAGTAGAGTATGTGCCCTTCTATATGCTTGGCTCATGTACATATGTGTTCTGCATTATACACTGTCGGCATACATACGCAATTTGACTATGCTCGGCACGTGTCTCTGTCATTTGGAAGAGTTTTTTCAAAATACTTATCTTTACTATTAGGAAGATCTTGGCTTCTTAGGTCTTCCTAATTTCTCTAGGGTCATTGTTGATTGCATTTAGCTAGGTTCAAGGATACGATCATCTTTCAACTTGTAAATAATATTTTTGTTTCTTTATCTCTTTTATTTTTTGTCAAGGTTAAGGGTGAACTTGTGAGATTTAGGTCCTCCTATGGATTCCAATAAATCCCTTCTTTCAAGAAGTGGCTTAGGGTCTAGGTAAATATTTGGTTTGTCATCTATTTCCATTTATTATTCTTTGAAAAATAAAAAATATCATTTTCTTGTTATTTTTGTTTCTAAGCATACAAAAATAAAAAAAAATATTTGTTGTAGTTAATTAACTACATTTGCATTTTATTATGCATGTTTGTTTGGTGTTTGTAGCATAGATTATTTCTACAAAAGAAAAGAGTTCTGATTCCAAAGTTCCTTCTAGGATTCTTCCTTGAAAGTTTTAGTATTTTACATTGCATTTTAAAACGAAAAATCATTCTAGGAAAAATTGTGTTTTAGGATATTGCTCTATATTTTGAAAAAATTGGACCTTCAAAGTTAAAAAGCCATTTTTTCAATTGTAGAACATAGTTTGTTTTCTGCACAATGTTCTAAAATATTATTAACTCTTCTCTTTCATCTCTCAAGAACACCATGAGTTTCACTTATGTACCCCCTCACTAATTAATCCATTTAAAATCAATGATTAATGATAAAATTAACTAGACTTTTTTGTTTAAAAGGTACACCAAGTAGTCTAGGATTTAGGGCCTTGAAATAGGTGTGGAGAGGAAACTCTTCAAGGCCGTTTAAATAAACTTAAGATTATGTGATAGGGAGTGTAAAATTCCAATTTTGTTAGAGTTATCCAGGAACCCCCACTAACACAGGGGCTAAACACGAGGTCGTGTGAGGAAAGGTAGAGGAGATAACCCCTCTGAAGTCAGACCAAATGTAGTGGGGATTGTATATTGAGGGTCATTCTTCGGATCTTTGTTGACTGCATTTGACTACGAATCTTCATGGACCTCGAATCCATTCTAGATCCTCAATTGTCTTTTGGACCATTTTCCTTCGGCGCCCTTGAAAGGATTCAGACTTTGCTATCCTTCTCATTACGATCAGCCCGATTATCGATTGTACCTACTTGGTGACTGAATGCGAGTTGGAAGCCTAGTTTCCTTTTTGTAGGGACTTACACAGGTGATTGTGGGGGTATATTGAGGTACCTAGGGTAGACGTGGGATCACACTTTTCATAATATACCTAGAGGTTGTTTCCATGTTCGAGTTACACTTGCACCAGTAAGTTTCTCTAGTGTCAATTGGCATAATTGTTCTTCCTTCCAGTCTATCGACTGCTTGATTTACCTTTAGGGATTTTTTAATGTGTGCTTTGTGTTTCATGCTAGATTAACCTTAGATTCTTGGTTGATCATTTCACAAGGTGGAAGATCAACAACTCCTCCATTGGCATAGGCTTCAGGGCCTGTCGCTAGTTACTTTGGAGCCACCTCCACCATCGTTGAGGCGAAGGCTAGATAAAGAGGGTTTTATAAGCGATCGGGCCACCAAAAGGTGTTCCTGATGCTGCTCCTAGAGAAGATACACTTGCATCTAAGGACTCCACCGTTTCTGAACTCGAATTTGAATGCTTTAGGACCACAAACCCTTCGAAAATTATATAGAAATTATATATAATTGTGGGTTGGGCATATAGAAGGGCGCATACACTAATGAAAATTTTCAAAAAGGAAAAGGATTCAGACATGGAACTCAACTCAGGAAATATGGTAAGCACCAGTAAGGTGACTAGAAACCTAAAAGAACTCATAAAACTTAAACAAATAGGAATTCAAGCCAAATAAAAGATTTTTTTTCGAAAAAGTCTCAGAAAACTTAAACAAATGATGAGAAAACATTGTTTCTGAAAGAAACAAACAAAGAGAAAGGTATTGACCCAAATGGATTCATAAAGGGATGACCAAGGTATAGAATCAAGGTATAGACCCAACTTCCTTCCCTAGACCAATAGGCTATTGAGTAGAGTAAGTTAAATTCGATCTATAGTCAAAACCTGACATCCCATAAGAAAAGGGAGCATCAGATGTGTTATGTATATAAGGAACAATGGTCATAGTCATTGTGGGGACTGTGCCACTACCCAAATTTATAGGTGTCTGGTTAGCCATAGTCCTTATAGGTGGAGGTGGGGGAGGGGGCACGAAACCCCCTCCCACCACAGTCGGTATGGGAGTATGAGGACTCCTAGAAGAGGTAGCATTAGTTTCTTACATATCCAATCATATAATAAGACGATGATCACATGAAGTCACCTCATGAGGGACTACCTGAATAAGGAGTGGTCCTGATAAATCAATGATCAAATATTTATTTTTTATATATTTATAGCCCACATACATACGCATTCTACATTATACACAACCCATGTACATACACAAGCTGATTGTGCTCAACACATATCTCTATCATCTAGAAGATTATTTTCAAAATACTTCTCTTTCCTGTTAAGAATCTCTTGTATTATTAGGTATTCCTGAGTTCTCTAGGGTCTATGTTGACTATATTTGGCTAGGTTCAAGGCTCAAATTATCTTCCAAATTGTAAAGAATGTTTTTGTTTCTTTATCTCTTTTGTTTGTTGTCAAGGTTAAGGGTGAACCCATGAGATTTAGTTCCTCCTATGGATTTCATTGAATGTATACTTTCAGGTAATGGCTTAGGGTCTATGTCAATATTTGGTTTGCCATCTCTTTCCCTTGATTATGCTTTGAAAAAATAAAAAATATCATTTGCTTGATATTTTCATTTCTCAGCATATAAAAATAAAAATAAAAGTATTGTTTCTTAAATCACTAAACAAAGAGAAAGGCATAGACCCAACCAGATTCATATAGCATTGAGGCCCATGACTCCCCCCACTGAACAAGATGGAACTGGTATTAATCTCAGACGAATGTTGGAAAGCACCTCCAAGTGAAGCAGATGGAGGAGGGATATGACCCCCACCGTAAGGGATATCATTAAATGGAGAAGTGGTGTCCATGAAGGATCTTTGCAAAGGTGCACTAGAAATCCCTGCTACTAGACCAATGGTCTATAGAGTAGAGTAATTTAAAGTCAATTTAGAGTTGAAAACTGACATCCCATATGAAAAGGGAGCGCCATACATGTTTTGTGTAGAAGGAACAGTGATCATAGGCATTGTGGGGATTGTGCCACTGCCATAAGTTATAGTTGTCTGGTTAGTCGTAGTCCTTATAGGTAGAGGTGGGGGAGCGGGAATGACACCCCCTCTCGCCGCAGTCAATATGGGACTATGAGTACTCCCATAAGAGGTAGCCTTAGTTGCTTCCATCGCCAATCGTATAATAATATGAAGATCATTTGAAGTCACCTCGGTAGGGACTACTTGAAAAAGGAGTGGCACTGATAAATCAATGGTCAGAGGGTTTACGAGAAATCCTTCATCTTAGAGGTTTGAAACAGTGGAATCCTCCAGTGCAAGTGTATATTCTCTAGGAGAAGGCTTGGGTACAATTTCCGGTGGCTCGGTCGCTTCAAAATAACCCTCTTGATCTATCCTTCGCCTCATCAATGGTGAAGGTGGCTCAAAGTAACCGATGACAAGCCATGAAGCCTACGCGAATAACGGATTTGTTGATCTTCCACCTTGTTAAATGATAAACCAACACTCTAGGGTTAAGATAGAGAGAAACAAAGAGCACACACTAAAAATTCCCTAAAGGAAAATCAAGCAATCAAAATACCGATAAGAAGAACAGTTACGCCAATCGACACTAAAGAAATTTACTAGTGCAAGTGTAACTCGAACATGGAAACACCCTCCGGGTATACTCTGCAAAGTGACATCTGATGTCTGACATAGGTACTACAGTATCCCCCTATAGTCACCTATGTAAGTCCCTACAAAAAGGAAACTAGGTCGCCATCTTGTAGTCAGTCACCAGGTGGGTATAGTCGACAATCAGGTTGATCATAATGAGCAGGATAGAAAAGTTTGAATCCTTTCAAGGGCACCGAAGGAAAATTTTATGGAAGACAACTGAGGATCTCGAACAGATTTGAGTTCAACGTAGTTTCGTAGTCAAATGTGGTCGGAAAATATCCTAAGAATGACCCTCAATATACGATCCCCACTACGTTTGGTCTGAATTTGGAGGGGTTTTCCCCTCTACCTTTCCTCATGCAACCTCATGTTTAGCCCCTATGTTAGAGGGGGGTCCTGACTAACTCTTATGAAAATAGAATTTTACACTCCATATAATAGACTCCTAAGTTTATTTAAGCGGCCTTGAAGATTTTCCTCTCCACACCTATGTCAAGGCCCTAAAGCCTAAACTACTTAGTGTACATTATAAACATAAAATCCTAGTTGATTTTAGCATTAATTGTTGATTTTAAATTGCTTAATTAGTCAGGGGGTACGGAAGTGAAACTCGTGGTGTTCTTTAGAGACAAAAGAGAAGAGTTGATAACCTTTTATAACATTGTGCAAAAAGAAAACAACATTCTACAAATGAAAAAAAATGGCTTTTTAACTTTGAAGGTGCAAACTTTTCAAAATATAGACCAAGATCCTAAAATGCAATTTTTCCTAGAATTCTTTTTCGTTTCAAAATGCAATGCAAACTACTAAAACTTTCAAGAAAGAATCCTAGAAGGAACTTTGGAATCATAACTCTTTTCTTTTTTAGAAACAACCTATGCTGCAAACACCAAACAAACATGCATAATAAAATGCAAATGCAATTAATGAACTACAACAACTTTTTATTTTTTCCTATATGCTTAGAAACGAAAATAACAAGAAAATGATATTTTTTCTTTTTCAAAGCATAATCAAGGGAAAGAGATGACAAACCAAAGACTGACACAGAAACTAATCCGTTGCTTGAAAGCATGGATTCACTGGAATCCATAGGAGGACCTAAAGCTCACAAGTTCACCCTTAACCTTGACAAAAAACAAAAGAGATAAAGAAAAAAAAATATTCTTTACAAGTTGCAAGATAATTTGAGCCTTGAACTTATCCAAACAAAGTCAACAGAGACCCTAGATAATTGAGGAAGACCTGAGAATCCAAGAGATTCCTAACAAGAAACAGAAGTATTTTGAGAAAACTCTTCCAAATGACAAATACATGTGTTGATCACAGTCATCCTGTGTATGCCTGCAGGATGTGTATAATGCATAATGTATATGTACGCGGGCTAGGCATATAAAGGGCACATACACTGCCGAAAATTTTCAAAAGAGAAAAATATTTAGACATGGAAATCAACTTAGTAAATATGGTAAGCACCAATAAGGTGACCAGATACCCAAAAAGACTTGGAAAAATTAAAAAAATATGAGTTCAAGATAAATAAAAGATATCCTAGAAAAAAGACCCTAGAGAGACTCCCCAATGGAGTCTTCAATTCTGCTACGGGGAAAATTCCCCCTAAACTGGGTCTAAGGAATAGGAAGATCGATAACCCCCTAAAATATTGACTTATCTCTAATCTACCAAAAAACAATCTAGAATAAGTGATAAGAGAGAGGGAAGAGAAGGTTACGAAGAGCACCTTGAATCCTTTTGGTTGTTGTAGACCTCTTTCACTTGTTGTTTCCTCTTAGATCACAGATCTCCTCCCAAAGATGACCTGCAATAGACCAAGAACACAACACGACAACATATATAATCTCTAGTAATTACTAAAAATCCTAAATATAGATGAAAATGATCAAATAGATAAGAACATGTACACATAAATTTTTGGGACAAAGATAATTTATTTTATTCATAAACAAGATGAAACATTACAACCTTTGTTTGTTGACACTTCTCCACGAACCAAGTCCGAGATCCTCTATCGTGACTCCAAGTGCACCAATCCCACATATAATTATCACAACCAACATGCCAACATGGGGAGAAGGGAAGGGTTTCATAGGGAAAATGGATGGAAGGAAAAGTTGAGGATAAAACTTAGAGGAAGATGCAAAACTTGGGCAATGAGAGAGAAAATACTTTGGCAGAGTTTTCTTGTATCCTTGTTCATATGTCTAAATGACTCCCATATAACCATTTTTATATGAAAGAAAGATGGTTAATCGATTTGGGCAAGGGCTACAGGGGGTAAAATGGTTAGGAAACCCTTCATATCTCGTAAACTCCATCAATACTTGCGCAATTTTATATTTTTTGCATTTTTGGGGAGAAAACGTGAGCTGACTAGCATGCAATGCACGTATGCACATGGGAATATTAGCATGAAACACGCATGTGTACGCAGGTTGATAGTGTAGTAGGGTGCGTACATTATCCAACAAAAACAAAATTGAAGGAAACCTCAACAGTATGATTGGAAAAATATGAAAATGGATGGGGCAATATCTTGGATGCATAGATGTGGCATTTTTAGACTATAACACTTTGATATGGTGACATTTATTACCTATTTACCATAGGTCAATGTCCTCAAGGCATGGACAAGTCACAAAGGAGCTCACTAAAGCTAATTACAATGAAGTAATATGAACTTTAGGATAATTACACTATAAAGATCCCAATGGCATACTAGTTCAGTGTAAGTTGGTATATGAAGTAGAATGCATAGTCAAATACATGCACTATGGGATCTGTGCAAATCACTTTGCAGATAGGGAAATAACACTAAAAATACTAAGGTTTGGGTATTAGTGGTCTACTCTATCATCCAATTTCCATAAGTTTGTTAATGTTTTCCATGAATCCCAATTATTTGTTGGTAGAAAAAATATCCCTACCTTATCCTTGAGGCATGTGCACATATAAGCCCCTTTCCAACAATGTAGCCTTGATTTCATAAGATACAACCTCCTTTCATAGGTGGATCTTAACTATCACATACTACTTTACCAAATGGGTATAATCCATCAAGTTGTTATTAGGTTCCTCTAAGGAAATATCTTCATCTAATTTGATTTCTCACAAAAAAATCATGACAGATAATTCCAAGGATTTTGTTTCATTGAAATTGTTAGCATTTTTCCAAAAGTATAATACCATCCGAGGGAATTCATCTAAGTATTGTCCACAAAGTAATGGTCAGGTTGAATCTTCCAACAAAATTCTCATGAAAATCATAAAACAAGACCTTTGTAGACAATAAAAAGGCATTAGTTATTCATTATGAGCAAAAAACATCAACAAAAATAGAGTTATAGGAAAACCCCTTTTTCAATCAATTTATGACATAGAAGTGATCTTACCTATCCAACTAGAGCTACCCGTGATGAAGCTATTTCAAGATATAGTAGTATATCCAAACATAATCAAAATAATGATAAATCATTTGGAAGAGGTTCAAGAATAAAGAAACCAAGTATATCACACATTCAAGGGATATCAACAGAATATGGAGGCATTTGACAAGAGATTTAGATATGAATACTCTGGAAAGAATACAAATTTTAATAGCCTATGGCTAGGTCCCTACGTGATTGAAGACTCATGTGCAAAGATTCCTAATACTTTCCATTTCACAAATCTAGGAGGGAAACTACTAGATTTCCTTGTCAATCATAGGCATCTCAATTTATTCATCACTTGAAGAAGAAAGGAATAAAAAAAACTACCTTGCACTATATTAGTCAGGTTATAATATTACCTCCAAGATTTCATTCCCCATTATGTTTTAGGTCTTTAAGCTTAGTCAAGTTTTTTCAAATAAGTACACAACTAGTATTTTTGACACCATACGCACCATTTGACTCCATTACCTAATGGAAAAGGAACTAGTTTTCTTCACTCAAGATATATCATTCTTGGAACCTCATGGGGAGGATCCATCACTCAAAGGGATCTAATGTTGTCTCTCTTAGATACCCCTACCAAAATGTTTCTCAATTTCACTCAATATCCCTCTATCTTTGAAATTTCAATGTCTAGGGGCAAGTTATGTGTTTTTGCACCTTCCTGAGATGCCTTGGTTTCCCCCTTTTGTCTCACTCTAGACAAGACCATGAAAAAAACCTAGGACCCATGTAATCCCCTTTTCTACATTGACACGGTGAGATTAGTTGATAGCATTATTTCATAGAGGGTGGAATCCTAAGTACCATAGATTACTAAGGTTACTCTTTCTAAAATTATATCAACAACCTAAAATTCATCATGGTGGCTAAGTTTGTCCGAGGATGAAAAGTGTAGCAAGTGTCATGAACAGTGGATATGTGCCCTGCCAAAACCAAATGTGTAGCCTAGGTTTCATGATATTAGGAGCTTGATAGGGGCTTATCAAGATCAAGGGCTCACATTGCATCATGGGGGAAGGCCCAATCATGGGTCAACAAATGAAAGTGTTCACGAATAAGTTATATTCACTGCATAAAACTAGATCAAGAGTTCAAATTACATTGTAGGATAGAGCATAATTAAGGGTTGAAGAAATGAAAATTCCCACCAATGTCCTATATTCACCCTACTAAAATATATTCATCACATTTCATTGGAGGGAAGGTATGGGGGGCAAAATGAAAAGTGTCGTGAATGACCTAGGTTCACTATTCTAAAACATATTAGGGAATCACATTGCATCATAGGAGAGGGATTGATTAAGGATCGAAAAAATGAAAATCACTGTGAATGGCCTAGGTCCACCTCACTCTTTCAGATCTATGGCCCAGATCATGTCCTAAGAAGAAAATAGTATTCCTTCAAAATGGTTGGAGATGTCACAAATGGATAAGATTGCATCAGTATCCTAGATCAATGGTCCACAAGCCTCATGGGTCACCCTCCCATTAGTGTTAAAGGTGGAAATGTTGTATAGGGAAGAATATGCACCTAAGGAGAATCTAGATTTTCCACATAAATAAGGATTACATGGGGCCCTCAAGGACCAAATCCCTCCTACCACTCTTAGCATGCCATGTGTCAACCATTAAAGAAAAAAAATGGTAAGACTAGCATGAGATTACCATTTATTGAATGATATTTTATAATTGAGGTTCACAAACATTCATGTTATGTCAACTAAATGCCAAAAAATATCACCTTCCTCCATTTTGCATCCAAATCTTGAGCGAGAGGATCCCTAGTGAAATTGATAAACCTAAAGACATCTATCTCCACCATTAAATAATTTTGGATCCCACCACCATTGAAGTCACCACCTTCTAAGAAAGGTCAAGTTTCAAAATTCACTAGGTTTAGTCAAACACTTAGTCAACAACTAGATTTCAATCTCCAATAATTATTCACCATTAATGCATGTTAAACCTATTGGAGAAATTTCTATTTTTGACACACTAGTTCAGTGGGAGTTAACTGACTAGTTTTATTTTAGACTTTATATTTTAGACCATCACTATTATACTATTATGCATGCATGCATTCTACTATTATGGAATGTTATTTCCTATATATGAGTTTATTCCACTCATTCATTGTGTCATATTGATCATCATCTATGTATCAATCATCATCTCGTTGGAGTAGTGTGAATATATTTTCTCATTCTTCCATATTGAATCTCTCTTCCTTTCTTGATAAGATTTGTTTGTACTTGATTTAGCTAGATATTTTGTGCGGTTTTTGATGAAATATTTGACATGGTATCAAAGCTACGATGCTTGGAGCAAGCCAAAGAATAAGGAAATCAGAGTTTCGGCAAGTAAAATCCATGGTCTTACCTTTCGTCAGTGATTTCTCCCAAAATATTAACTTTTTGAGAAAAGGGATCTCTTGAGAAGTAACTTCACCCATTCTACAAGTGGGTTTTCAACCATTTGGCGAAATGCTTCACCGTTTTCTCAAAAAGTAAGTTGGAAGATCGCCTCTTGAAACTAATACGAATCGGTGGTCGTATATTTCTGCAATGATTTCTCCCAAAATATTGACTTTTTGAGTAAACTTATTTAAAGAGAAGTAAATCGACCCATTATGCAAGTGGATTTTCAACTGTTTGGAGATATTCCTCATCGTTTTCTTAGAAAGTAATTTGGAAGATCGTCTACTAAAACTGATATGAATTTTCACTCAAAGTGCCCTTTCTGCAGTGATTTCTCAGTTTTTCACCTGCAGATTGAGAGTAAACTTTTAAGTGTTCTCAAACACAATGGGAGATATGGATACAACACATATTCTATAGTCAAACTTGGTGGTAATCCTCACACCATACAATTATTTTGATTGGAATCCTAAGGAATAATTCCAATTCATAAAGAAAGGACTGTACAACTTGATGATGGGGACAGAAACAAAACCTACATCAACAATTGATAAAATGAGATGGTCGAACCAAAAGGATGAAGCCACATGACTTCTTATTGAATTGATTTCAATTGATATATGGTTTTATGTTTCCACATGCAAGACTCCAAACAATATCTAGACCACCTTGGAAAGTCTATTTGGAAAGAAGGATTAGATGAGAGGTCATATGTTTGAGGTAGAGTTGAATACTTTGGAGCCTAAAAGTTTTGATAATATACAGCATTTATTTACCAAGTTTAAATCTTTGATATTGAGATTATCATATTGTGGTATTGATAAGTCTAAACAAGTGGACCAACTTATTCTAAAATTCTTGGCCAAGCTAGGACCAGAATATGTTGTCTATGTTTCCACTTTCCATTCAGGAAGGTATCTCATGGGGAAAAATTGGAATAATCCTACCATGGATCAATTCACTAATTATCTCACACATCAGCAGAAAAAACTCATTCATATGGTCCTAATCAAGGGTCCCAAAGAACATGCACTCACCATGCATGATGGAAAAGAATCATCCAAACAAAATGGGAAGGAGAAACAGAACGAGAAGGAGGAATATTCCAAACCCTTTAACGATTCTTCAAGTTCCAAAGACTCTTCAGATTCCAAGAAGAAGAATAAGGGAAAGTAGTGCACTTATTTCAATAAACTAAATCATGAAGAATCGACATGCATGAAGAAATAGATCAATCTCATGGCACAGGCACTTCTATAGAACAACCTTGGAAACTTCATTCCAGAGGGAGTCAAGAATCAGAAGGAAGAAGATCCTGCTCCTAAAAAAGGTAATCATCATGCTCTTGTTGTAATTAATTCCACATATGATTCATGGATTATACATTCTACAACATCACATCATATGACAGTCAAAAGGGAAGTTTTTACTTCTTTGAGTCCATGCTCAAGACCCCCTATTCTCATGGGGGATGATACTCCAGTAGTAGTAGCAGGAGAGGGAAGAGTGGAGCTCCATAATGGTAGTTTTGAGAATGTTTTACATGTTCCAAATCTTTCTATGAATCTACTCTTAGTTTATCTGATCACTCAAAAAAGTAAAAAGGTTGAATTTACATAAGATTCAATTTTAGTAATTGACATGCATGACAATTCCATCATTGCAATTGGTGAGGTGGATCACAAGTCAAGGTTTCATAAATTCACTAAGTTTTCTAATGATGACTCCTCTTTTATACTTACACATAAGTAGAGTAATTTGCATGAACCTCCAGTGCAACATGCATATAATCTTATGCTTCCATCAGTTTCAGACATCAAATACGATTCCATACACTCAGATTTTGCACATGGAAATAAGCTAGTACATCCAGATAATAGGCCAGCATCGAAGCTTCAGAAAATGCCCAAGAGGGAACATTTCACACTTCAAGAATCAGGTTTTCTTGCAGGGAATCCATTGGATTCAAGTAGGACTCGATCTCAGCATAAGGAGCCTTCTCATGTACTTTCAGTTTCTAAACATGTGATTCCCATGCATTGTTATATGGCTCAATATATTGATCCACATACCTACAATAAGGTTATGGGAAACACATTATGGGAAGCAGCCATGCATAAGCATTATGACTCACTCATAAATAATCAGACTTGGGATCTAGTTCCACTTCCATCAGAAAGGAATATTTTTAGGTGCAGATGGGTCCACAGGATCAAGAGGTACAAATATAGACAGGTTTTCAAAGGACTTCATCAAATCCATAAATATTTCTACATCTTCATGAAGACTTTCAGTGAGTAGAATTTTCAGAATTTGTGGGATAGTTTTGGAGTGAAGAACACAGTTTCCTAGCAACTGCCTTTTCTTATTTTGATGCATTGTCTTTTGAGGGGGGGTTTTACTCCCACGTGGTTTTCCCTCTTTCCTCATTTTTATTCAGTGTTCATTAGTTTCATTGTAAATGAGTACCTAACATGGCCTAGTTGTTGGGACTCATTTTTACTCCATAGTGATGTTCAAGGGGGGTGTTGGAGAAATTTATATTTTTGGCACACTAGTTCAGTGGGAGTTAACTAACTAGTTCTATTTTAGACTTTCTATTTTAGATCAACACTATTATGCTATTGTGCATGCATGCATTATGCTATTATGGAATGTTATGTCCTATATATGAGTGTATTCCACTCATTCATTGTATCATATTGATCATCATCTATGTATCAATCATCATCTCATTGGAGTAGTGTGAATATGTTTTCTCATTCCTCTATATTGAATCTCTCTTTCTTTCTTGATAAGATTTGTAAGTACTTACTTTAGCTAGATCTTCTGTGAAAGTTTTCATGAAACATTGACAAAACCCTAAAGCATTCAAATGGAATTATGAGCAGAAATACAAATCACTAAGAACTGGAAAATTTGCACCGGAAAATGAACAATAGAAAAATATTCAATCACACATTTGACACATATATTTTTAGGAAATGCCCCTAGAAAAAAACCCTTAAGGTAAAACCAATACAAGAGAGATATATTTTATTGAGAAATCACAAAGTTTTTTGAGTTCATAACAATCATTTTGAGCAATAAATACATGGTACTTATCTCGAAAAATATTCCAAACACCACCTTAAAAATTGTGCCAAGACTTCTTGAAAGATGTGTTTCTTTCCTATACAACCTGTACGGTCTTCAAAAAAATAATTAATTCCCTCAATTTTTTGTACGATTCTATACAAATTTTAGTACAACAATGTGCCTCAACCCAATCACAGGCTATCCCAGCAACCTGTATAACCTCCCATATCTAACACAAAGAACTTCTATTTTTCCCTCAGTAGCTCCATCTAGATGTATGAGTACCTATCCACGATGGAACAAAACTACATATCCCTCATCCTCCAAAGTTGATACTGAGAGAAAATTTACCTTCATATATGGAACAAACAACACCTATGCCACCTCCAAAGATCCTCTTGACTCCAAATATAATCTCACACATCCAAACCCCTTCACTGCATGCCTGGTAATAATCCCACAACCCACATAAAAGTTTGAGTCTATCTCTGAAAAGATAAGGAAAATTGACCTCATTCCCATCATGTGGCTATATGAGCCACTATCCACAAATCATGCTTCAATGTCCTCATACACTAAACTACCATTTCTTGAAGCACAAGTCATTAGAGATGATTTATTCTCGAACTTCTCAACAAAATCATCGATATCAATTGATATTGATGATGCAAGATATGCCTCCTTCATCTTCTTGTTGGGACAATGGCTTTCATAGTGGCTAGTTTTGTGACATGCAAAGAATTTCACTTTTCTCACAACCTTATTTCCATATACCCTTCCCTTATTCGCATGAAGAGAAATATCCTTTTCTTCATCACCCTTGGCCTGATTGTCTTAAAGAACCTCCTCCTGAGAGAAGTCATCCCACAACCTCTTCCATTCAAGGAGCTTCTCGTGTGTGACAACTCCCTTCACGAATGAATCCCACTTCTTTGAAAACCCATTTATAGCTTTCCTCACAAGTTCATCGTCATTGAATACCTCTCCAACAATCATTAACTCATCACAAACTTGTGATATCCTAGTGAGATATGACACCACTGTGTCAGTCTTGGAAATATTGGTTCTCCTCAATTTATCCCTCAACACCATCTTCTTATTTGTATTTCCACTTTGATAAAGATTCGTTAAATCCTCCCACATATCATAGACATTTTTCTTTCCAGACACATGAGTAATAACATGGTATTTAATGGAATCAAGGATATCCCTTTTGGATTTCATATTTTTCTTATTGTAGGTCGTCGAAATCACTATATATGTGGGAAAAATGGGTTTTCTCCACAATATCCTAGATTTCATTTTCCTCAGACAACAACACCATCTTCTCTTTCCATGGGCTAAATTGTGTATCCCCATCTATCCTATCCTCATACATCAATCCAAGAGTCATCCTCATCTAACTAACCAATAGTAATGTCCCCTTCATTTTTCTAACCAAAAAAAAAATTGCAAGTCATTGTAAGCCCTGTGCCAAAATATGTCCACTAAACTTCATATCCTTCACTCTGATACCATCTTGAAATTTTGTCAAACACTTAGTCAACAAATAGATTTCAGTCACCAATAATTATTCACCATTAATGCATGTTAAACCCTCAAGCATTCCAATGGAATTATGAAAATAAATACAAATGACTAAGAACTGAAAATTTGTAGTGGAAAATCAATAGTAGACAAATATTCAATCACACATTTGACAAATAGATTTTTGGGCAAGGTCACTGGAAAAACCCCCTAAGGGAAAACCAGTACAAGAGAGAAACATTTTATTAAGAAATCACAGATATTTCCAAGTTTACAACAATCATTTTCAACATTAATACACAATACTTATCTCGAAACTTGTGCCAAACACCACCTTGAAAATTGTGCCAAGACTTCTTGAAAACTATGCTTCTTTCTTGTACGGCTCTATATGGTCTGCACAACAATAATTAATTCTCTCAATTTTCTATACGATTCTATATTAATTTTAGTACAACAATGTGCCTCAAAATCTGTGCCAATAATGCCTCGATTTTTGTGCACAAAACTAAGTTGTATGACCCTTAAATCCATATTGTATGACCCTACAATAAATGATGTATGGTACAGTAATAAATGGTGGAATATCTTAGGATTTGTGCCACCAATCTCTCCTTGGAATTAGCACCCCCTTT
>SNQJ01S0025752.1:53797-74192 GCA_010110895.2 Picea sitchensis
CAATCGCATCATAATCAAGTATAAATGGTCTAACATCATAAAAGTCCAGATCACTTGCGAGAAAGTGTCCTCAAATAATAAGTTTTCTCAGTGCTCCAGAGCGGGATGTTACAAACTTGATGATGGGGACAGAAACAAAACCTACATCAACAATTGATAAAATGATATGGTCGAACCAAAAGGATGAAGCCACATGACTTCTTATTGAATTGATTTCAATTGATATATGGTTTTCTGTTTCCACATGCAAGACTCCAAACAAGATCTAGACCACCTTGGAAAGTCTATTTGGAAAGAAGGATTAGATGAGAGGTCATATGCTTGAGGTAGAGTTGAATACTTTGGAGCCTAAAAGTTTTGATAATATACATGATTTATTTACCAAGTTTAAATCTTTGATATTGAGATTAGCATATTGTGGTATTGATAAGTCTAAACAAGTGGACCAACTTATTCTAAAAATCTTGGCCAAGCTAGGACCAGAATATGTTGTCTATGTTTCCACTTTCCATTCAGGAAGGTATCTCATGGGGAAAAATTGGAATAAGCCTACCATGGATCAATTCACTAATTATCTCACACATCAGCAGAAAAAAATCATTTAGATGGTCCTAATCAAGGGTCCCAAAGAACATGCACTCACCATGCATGATGGAAAAGAATCATCCAAACAAAATGGGAAGGAGAAACAGAACAAGAAGGAGGAATATTCCAAACCCTTTAACGATTCTCCAGGTTCCAAAGACTCCTCAGATTCCAAGAAGAAGAATAAGGGAAAGTAGTGCACTTATTGCAATAAACTAAATAATGAATAATCAACATGCATGAAGAAATAGATCAATCTCATGGCACAGGGACTTCAGCAGAACAACCTTGGAAACTTCATTCCAGAGGGAGTCAAGAATCAGAAGGAAGAAGATCCTGCTCCTAAAAAAGGTAATCATCATGCTCTTGTTACAATTAATTCCACATATGATTCATGGATTATACATTCTAGAACATCACATCATATGATAGTTAAAAGGGAAGTTTTTACTTCTTTGAGTCCATGCTTAAGACCCCCTATTCTCATGGGGGATGATACTCCAGTAGTATTAGCAGGAGAGGGAAGAGTGGAGCTCCATAATGGTAGTTTTGAGAATGTTTTACATGATCCAAATATTTCTATGAATCTACTCTTAGTTTATTAGATCACTCAGAAAAGTAAAAAGGTTGAATTTACATAAGATTTAGTTTCAGTAATTGACATGCATGACAATTCCATCATTGCAATTGGTGAGGTGGATCACAAGTCAAGATTTCATAAATTCACTAAGTTTTTTGATGATGACACCTCTTTTATACTTACACATAAGTAGAGTAATTTGCATGAACCTCCAGTGCAACATGCATATAATCTTGTGCTTCCATCAGTTTCAGACATAAAAGACGATTCCATACACTCAGATTTTGCACATAGAAATAAGCTAGTACATCCAGATAATAGGCCAGCATCGAAGCTTCAGAAAATTCCCAAGAGGGAACATTTCACACTTCAAGAATTATGTTTTCTTGCAGGGAATCCATTGGATTCAAGTAGGACTCGGTCTCAGCATAAGGAGCCTTCTCATGTACTTTCAGTTTCTAAACATGTAATTCCCATGCATTGCTATATGGCTCAACATATTGATCCACATACCTACAATAAGGTTATGGGAAACACATTATGGGAAGTAGCCATGCATAAGGATTATGACTCACTCCTAAATAATCAGACTTGGGATCTAGTTCCACTTCCATCAGAAAGGAATATTTTTAGGTGCAAATGGGTCCACAGGATCAAGAGGTACAAATATAGATAGGCTGTCAAAGGACTTCATCAGATCCATAAATATTTCTACATATTCATGAAGACTTTCAGTGAGTATAATTTTCATAATTTGTGGGATCGTTTTGGAGTGAAGAACACAGCTGCCTAGCAACTGCCTTTTCTTATTTTGATGCATTGTCTTTTGAGGGGGGGGTTTATTCCCACGTGGTTTTCCTCTTTCCTCATTTTTATTCAGTGTTCATTAGTTTCATTGTAAATGAGTACCTAACATGGCCTAGTTGTCGGGACTCATTTTTACTCCATAGTGATGTTCAAGGGGGGTGTTGGAGAAATTTATATTTTTGGCACACTAGTTCAGTGGGAGTTAACTGACTAGTTCTATTTTAGACTTTCTATATTAGATCAGCACTATTATGCTATTGTGCATGCATGCATTATGATATTATTGAATGTTATGTCATATATATGAGTGTATTCCACTCATTCATTGTAGCATATTGATCATCATCTATGTATCAATCATCATCTCATTGGAGTAGTGTGAATATGTTTTCTCATTCCTCTGTATTGAATCTATCTTCATTTCTTGATAAGATTTGTAAGTACTTACTTTAGCTAGATCTTCTGTGAAAGTTTTGATGAAACATTGACAAAACCCTCAAGCATTCAAATGGAATTATTAGCAGAAATACAAATCACTAAGAACTAGAAACTTTTCACCAAAAAAAGAACAATAGAAAAATATTCAATCACACATTTGACACATATATTTTCGGGAAATTCCCCTAGGAAAAACCCCTTAAGGTAAAACCAATACAAAAGAGATATATTTTATTGAGAACTCACAAAAAAATTTTAGTTCATAACAATCATTTTGAGAAATAAAGACATGGTACTTATCTCGAAAAATATTCCAAACACCACCTTAAAAATTGTGCCAAGACTTCTTGAAAGATGTGTTGATTTCCTATACAACATGTACGGTCTTCAAAAAAATAATTAATTTCCTCAATTTTTTGTACGATTCTATACAAATTTTAGTACAACAATGTGCCTCAACCCAATCACAGGCTATCCCAGCAACCTATATAACCTCTCATATATAACACAAAGAACTTCTATTGTTCCCTCAGTAGCTCCATCTAGATATATGAGTACCTATCCACGATGGAACAAAACTACATATCCCTCATCCTCCAAAGTTGATACTAAGAGAAAATTTACCTTCATCTATGGAACAAACAACACCTCTGCCACCTCCAAAGATCCTCTTGACTCCAAATATAATCTCACACATCCAACCCCCTTCACTGCATGCTTGGTAATAATCCCACAACCCACATAAAATTTTGAGTCTATCTCTGAAAAGATAAGGAAAATTGACCTCATTCCCATCATGTGGCTATATGAGCCACTATCCACAAATCATGCTTCAATGTCCTCATATAATAAGCTACCATTTCCTGAAGCACAAGTCATTAGAGATAATTCCTTCTCGAACTTCTCAACAAAATCATCGATATCAATTGATATTGATGATTCAAACTATGCCTCCTTCATCTTCTTGTTGGCACACTGGCTTTCATAGTGGCTAGTTTTGTGACATGCAAAGAATTTCACTTTTCTCACATCCTTCTTTCCATATACCCTTCCCTTCTTCACATGAAGAGAAATATCCTTTTCTTCATCACCCTTGGCCTGATGTCTTAAGGAGCCTCCTACTGAGAGAAGTCATCCCATAACCTCTTCCATTCAGGGAGCTTCTCATGTGTGACAACTCCCTTCACGAATGAATCCCACTTCTTTGAGAACCCATTTATAGCTTTCCTCACAAGTTCATCATCATTGAATACCTCTCCAACAATCATTAACTCATCACAAACTTGTGATATCCTAGTGAGATATGACACCACTGTGTCAGTCTTGGAAATCTTGGTTCTCCTCAATTTATCCCTCAACACCATCTTCTTATTTTTATTTCCACTTTGATAAATATTCATCAAATCCTCCCACATATCATAGACATTTGTCTTTCCAGAAACATGAGTAATAACATGGTATTTAATGGAATCAAAGATAACCCTTTTGGATTTCATATTTTTCTTATTGTAGGTCGTTGAAATCACTATATATGTGGGAAAAATGGGGTTTCTCCACAATATCCCAGATTTCATTTTCCTCCAACAACAACATCATCTGCTCTTTCGATGGGCTGAATTTTGTATCCCCATATAGCCTATCCTCATACCTCAATCCAAGAGTCATCCTCATCTAACTAACCAATAGTACTGTCCCCTTCATTTTTCTAACAAAAAAAAAAAAATTGCAAGTCACTGTAAGCCCTATGCCAAAATATGTCCACTAAACTTCATATCCTTCACTCTGATACCATCTTGAAATTTCGTCAAACACTTAGTCAACAACTAGATTTCAGTCACCAATAATTATTCACCATTAATGCATGTTAAACCCTCAAGCATTCAAATGGAATTATGAGAATAAATACAAATGACTAAGAACTGAAAATTGTAGTGGAAAATCAATAGTAGACAAATATTCAATCACACATTTGACAAATAGATTTTTGGGCAAGGTCCCTGGAAAAGCCCCCTAAGGAAAAACCAGTACAAGAGAGAAACATTTTATTAAGAAATCACAGATATTTCCAAGTTTACAATAATCATTTTCAGCATTAATACGCAATACTTATCTCGAAACTTGTGCCAAACACCACCTTGAAAATTGTGCGACTTCTTGAAAACTATGCTTCTTTCTTGTACGACCATGTATGGTCTGCACAACAATAATTAATTCTCTCGATTTTCTATACAATTCTATATTAATTTTAGTACAACAATGTTCCTCAAAATCTGTTCCAATAATGCCTCGATTTTTGTCCACAAAACTAAGTTGTACAACCCTTAAATCCATATTGTATGACCCTACAATAAATGATGTATGATATAGTAATAAATGGTGGAATATCTTAGGATTTGTGCCACCAATATCTCCTTGGAAATAGTGCCCCCTTTCTTCTACTTCTCCTTCTCTTTCTTAAGTTCTTCTCTCTCTCTCTCTCTCTCTCTCTCTCTCTCTCTCTCTCTCCAATGAATGAAGAATAATGTGATGTATTTTACCTAGTACATATTTTATCTCTTCATGAGGAAGTTAGGAAGTTATATTAGATTTAATGGCATATATTAAATCCTATCCCTCTCAAGATATATGATTGTGTTTTAATCTCTCATTGACACAACTTAAAAATCACTTTATCCCTCATAAATTAAAAAGTCACCTAAACTTTATAAAATGAATTTTATTCCTTGGGACCACTTTATGTCCCCCCCATGATAAGACATCAAACACATGAAGAAGACCTCTCGATCTACAAAACTCAACATATTTTACATCCAAATATTTAGTGAGAGGATCCCTCGTAAAATTGATAAACCTAAAGACACATGTCTCCACTATTGAATAATTTTGGATCCCACCACGATTGAAGTCACCGCCTTCTAAGAAAGGTCAAGTTTCGACATTCACTAGGTGAGTTTGGTTCATAACAAGATATATGTTTTTCATTTTCTATGTAATAATCCATATACCACTGTGTTGAAAATTATATGACCTCCTCTAGAGAATCATCTTCTCATTTAATGAGTCGTCACTAAAACATGAGTGACATGTCTTCCTAAAGCTTCCACCATCTATATATGAATCTTCCAAAGTGGCAACCCCCAAACTCACCTCCACCACCCCATTCCAATTTATTCAGGTTTTCTATGTCCAATTTGTGAATGGACATAAGAGGACCCCCTATCGAACCTCTAATTTGGCTCAACATGCTTTCCTAGATACTTATCTTTTTTCAAATTTCATGGAGCTTTATTTTGATCATTACAACCATTCTACCTGGTGTGTCGTTTCATTTTTATAGATGGAAAGAATAAAATATTCCAAATCACTACCAATTCCATCTCCACCATGTTGGAAACCTCTCTAGGAAAGATTTTGTTATCCTTAAAAGTACATAGAAAAATATATTTGGGCACTACTCAAATCCCACCTTCCCCTTTCAGGACCAAGAACTTTCTTAATTGGGTCAAAAGAGTCCATATCCTTTTAGAATTTAATCCTAGGAAGGGATGTTATTTCTTTAGTAGATAATACCATGGTTCCCATCATTGACCTTTTCCATGGCCACCCAACCCCCTTTTAGATATGTTGATTTCACAGCTACAAACATCAGGTACTTCAAAAATTTTAAGATTAATAGGTTGTTTTTTTACCCCACATACCTAGTGCACTTAATCATTTTTTATCATAGATATTATTTCTCTCACCTAGGGTTGAGAAGTAAAATATGGCCATCCCACTAGGTACATTGACTAGATTCCATGGGTAAAGAAGGGAAAACTAGGATCCTCCATGTTTAAATTCATCAACAATTGGGAATGAGCCCAAAATAATGCTTGGTGAAATCCAACCCTACTTGCAACAAGATGAGCCATTGTCCACAAACCATATTTCAATGTCCTCATTCACTAAACTAAAATTGACTAAAAGATGAGTCATCAAAGAAAATTCCTTCTCGAACTTCTCAGAAAAATCATTGATCTCAGTTGATATTGATGTTGTTACATGTGCCTCCTCCATCTTCTTCTTCTTCTTATTGAGACACTAAATTGCATAGTGGCCAGTCTTATGACATGCATAACATTTAACTTTTCTCATGTCTCTACCTTTGTTTACATGAAGAGAAACCTCCTCGTCTTCATCACCCTTGGGCTGACTTCCTTGAAGAACCTCCTCCTGAGTATCCTCCTAAGAGAAGTCATCCCACAACCTCTACCAGTTAGGTATCTTCTCACATGCCACAACACCCTTCATGAATGAAGCCCACTTCTCTGAGAACCCATTTAGATTTATCCTCACAAGTTCATCATCATTGACTATCTCCCCAACAGTCGTTAACTCATCATGAAATTGTGATATCCTGGTGAGATATGACGCCACTGTGTCATTCTTGGACATCTTGGTTTTTTTGAGTTTCTCCCTTGACACCATATTCTTGTTTTGGTTTACACTCTGATAAATATGTTTCAGATACTCCCACATCTCATAAGCATTTTTATTTTCAAACACATGAATAATAACATGGTATTTAATGGCATCAAGGATAATCCTTTTGTATTTCACATGTTTCTTATTATAGGCTGCCAAAAATACTATATCTATGGGAACAACCTAGGTTTTCTCCACAATATCCTAGATTTCATTTTCCTCCAACAACAACACCATCCACTTTTTCCATGGGATAAATCTCATAGCCCAATCCATCCTATACTCATACCTAAATTTGGTAGCCATCCTCATCCAACTAACCAACAATATGTTTCCCTTCCTTTTTCCAATAAAAAAACCTCTACAAGTCACTGCAATCCCTGTGCCAAAATATACCAAGTCTCTGACAAAAGCCATGTTTGTATGGGATGGGATTGTAGCAGTGAGAGAATTATTGCTGATCTGCAGGAACGTTTTTCCAAGTTTGTAGGCTGCAAGGATAGTTGTGAGTAAACATAATACTAATAAAAAATAAGGGGCTACCATACGCAATCCTAAAACATTGTATGGGTTGTATGATCCTTACAGTCGTCTGCAAAAAGGAGAAGTCGGTATATTGCAGCAAAGGTGTGTGTAGTGGATCCTATGGGTGTTGTGTAGACGTGGCGTAGGTGAAAGAGGGAAGGATCTGTAGTAATGTGGAAAATTAGGATCTCGGTCGTGATCATGGGCTAAAAGATTAGTCTCATGCAGAGGAGACTATGAGCTGGCTTCCATAACATTTGGTGCAGGTCCCATCCAATAGAGTCAGTCGATATGTGGATTGATTGTAGCGACATAGGGATCGAGTTGAAGTGTAAGGATCAGTCGTTGAGAGAGATTCGTTGGGACGATAGAAAATGGATTGGGAGTGTGTGTTGTAAAATGGTGATGAAGGAATTGGGCATGGAAGCTAATGGTAGGGAGCATGACTTACATGTGTAGGTAGTCGTAAGAAGTGGCTAAGGAGCAGCCGACAAAGAAAATAAGGTGTGGCAAACAAATATAGAGCTTCCAAGAAAGGAGGCTAGGAATAGATGTTATGAGTCTTCAAATCATGTTGTTGTAGAGAAGGAGTCGATGATATTTTCACAGCCGCTAGAAAAGAAAATTGGATATCACCCAAGACGTGGAACTAGAGAGAAAGAGACCTGTATATCAACAAAGGCATAGTAGGGCATCTAGACAACCCATAAAGGTCCGAGAAGTGGGTATTTTCCCTAGGAAATAGGTAGGATGCCTAGAAATTCTTAGGCATCCCCATAATTATTTGGGAAGCAGGAAACAAGCTCAGGCAATGGGTCCCAGGAAAGGATCAAGGAAACCAGTGAAAGTATTCAAATATGGGTCTAAGTGAGATGGAAAGGATAGCTTCCGCGTCAGAGGGAGAAGCCAATCAGGTGGATTAGAGAGTATGCATGGTAGTAGATCAGAAAGCAAAGACATAATCACTTCTAGAGAGTTGAAGTACCTTCCTCGCTAAGAGGGAGTATTTAATTATTAGCATCGGATAGACAATTCCACATAGACTCAACGCCTAGCATGTGGAATTCATCCTTGTAACCTCTCATAAAACCTTAGGAAGTTCAATTTATGAGTAATTATTAAGTGGATGATTGTTTAATTAATTAAGTCAAATGCCTAAATTTGGTGGCATTAGTAACTTAAGTGAGTTGATTAAGTTCTAACCATCAGATACCATGTTGAAATTTCACCAAACACGTAGTCAACATCTAGATTTCAGTCTCCAACAATTATTAACCATTAATGCATGTTAAACCCTCAAGCATTCAAATGGAATTATGAGAAACAATACAAATGACTAAGAACTTAAAATTTTGTAGCGGAAAATGAGTAGTAGACAAATATTCAATCACACATTTGACACATAGATTTTCGTGCAATGCCCCTGGAAAAATGTCGAAGGGAAAACCAATATAAGAGAGAGATATTTTATTAAGAACTCACAGAAATTTCTGAGTTTATAGCAATCATTTCCAACAATAAATACACTATACTTATCTCGAAAACTGTGCCAAACACCACCTTGAAAATTGTGCCAAGATTTATTGAAACTTGTGTTGGTTTCTTGCACGGCCTGTATGGCCCTATATGATATGCACAACAATAATTAATTCACTCGATTTGTGTGCATGATTTCCTATACTTTTTGTATGATTATGTATGAATTTTAGTACAACAATGTTCCTCAAAATTTATGCTAATAGTGCCTCGATTTATGTGCACAAAACTAATATGTACGACCCTCAAATTTGTATTGTACAACCCTACAATCAATGTTGTATGATACAGTAACAAATGTTGGAACTATCTTGGGATTCATGCCACCAATATTTCCTTGGAATTAGCATCCCCTTGTTGCTACTTCTCCTTCTCTTTATTCAATTCTTCTCTCTCTCTTTCTCTTTCTTCAATAAATGAAGAATAATGTAATGTATTTTCCATGTTTCTCCTTTTTATCTCTTCATGAGGAAGTTAGGAAGTTATTTTAGATCTAATGGTTGAGATTAAATCCTATTCCTCTCAATATCTACAATTGTGCTTTATTCTCTCATTGACACAACTTAAAAATCACTTTAGCCCTCATAAATTAAAAAGTCACTTAAACTTTATAAAATAAAGTTTATACCTTGGGGGGCCACTTTATGTCCCCCCCGTGCTAGGACATAAAAAAAATGAATAAGAACTCTCGAGCTACAAAACTCAACACTCCTTCTTAGCAAGGGAAGCACTTATGACACTTCCACCACCTGTATCTATCTCCAAGCTCATCACACCATCCATAATTTTTGTAGTTTCTCCCTATAACCCTAAAGCCTATCCTGCCAGTTTCCATGGAACCTAAGCTAAGAACCTGTACCAATCACCCATGCTCCAAGGAGTCTCCTCACCATCCTTAGCATCCAAAAATGTCATCTCGTACCAACTAAGTCTCTTGATAGTACTAGAAGAAGCCTGAGTTTGTGCTATCCACTCACTCTTCCAATCCAACTTATCTTTCTTTGTCACTAACATTAATCCTAAATCCAAGAAACCCTTGGACTTACACACATGATGTCACAAAAAAATGTATAGCCTCTCATATCTAACACCGAGAACTATTGTTGTGTCCTAGGTAGATCCCTTTGAATATATGAGTACTTATCCACGATGGAACACAACTCCATATCCATCGTCCTCCAAAGTTGATACTAAGAGAAAATTTACCTTCATCTCTAAAACAAGCAACACCTCTTCCACCTCCAGAGATCCTCCTAAATCTAGCTAAAATATCACACATCCAACCCCTTTCACTGCATTCCTGGTATTAATCCCACAACCCACATAACAGTTTAAGTCTATCTATGAAAATCAAAGGAACATTGACCTCATTCCTTTCATGTGGCTAGATGAGCCACTTTCCACAAACCATGCTTCAATGTCCTCATATGCTAAACTACCATTGCCTGAAAGACAATTCATCAGAGAGAATCCCTTCTCGAATTTCTCAGCAAAATCATCGATCTCAGTTGATGTTGATGTTGCTACCTATGCCTCTTCCTTCTTCTTCTTCTTGGGACACTCACTTGCATAGTGGCCAGTTTTGTAACATACAAATCATTTCACTTTGCTCATGTCCTTCTTTCCATCTACCCTACCCTTCTTCACATGAAGAGAAACATTCTCCTCATCTTATCACCCTTGGCCTGACTTCCTTGAATATCCTCCTCCTAAATTTCCTCCTGAGAGAATTCATCCCACAACCTATGTCAGTCAGGGAGATTCTCATGCTCCACAAATCCCTTCACAAATGAAGGCCACATCTCTAAGAACCCATTTAGAGCTATCTTCACAAGATCATCATCATTGACTACCTCTCCAACAACCTTTAACACATCATAAACATGTGATATCCTGGGGAGATACGACGCCATTGTTTCAGTCTTGGACATCTTGGTGCTCCTGCGTTTCTCCCTTAGCACCATATTCATGTTTGAGTTTCCACTTTGATATGTATTTATCATATCCTCCCACATATCGTAGGTATTTCAGTTTCTGAACACATGAGGTATGATATGTTCCTTCATGGCATCCAAGAGCATCATTTTTTATTTCACATTTTTCTTATTGTAGGTCGCCAAAAGAACTATATTTGTGGGAAAAACCTAGGTTTTCTCCACAATATCCCAAATTTTGTTTTCCTCCAACAAGAATGAAATCCTCTCTTTCCATGGGATAAAATTCATAGCCCCATCTATCCTATCCTCATACCTCAATCTGGTAGCCATCCTCATCCAACTAACCAACAATAATTTTCCCTTCCTTTCCAAAAAAAAACCCCCTAAGTGAAAACAATACAAGAGACTCTCTTAAGGTTTATTACTGTTATGTATACACAGATATAAAAAAAAATGAGTTTCCAGGATTATGAGGCCCGAACTATTGATCTCTTATTACACCATAATATTTATAGGTTACATGCTTTTTTGACAGTTCAAGCCAATATTGGCTAACCAAGTTGAAACTAATCAATGGAATGCAACTATTTAGGTAATTAACCAAAAAGATTAGTACTTCTAACACTCCCTCTTAATCTCGAGGGATACATTCTTTAAACTAACAAGAGATTATTACTTCTAACACTCCCTCTTAATCTCAAGGGTTACATTCTTTAAACTAACAATGCCTAAATGTTGTCGTTGAAACTCAAATGAAACTCTTCCCAAAGGATTGTTAATATATTAGCTAATTTTTCTTTAGAACTAAAAAATTGAGAGAAATATCACCATCTTTGACAATATCACGAATGAAATGAAAATGAGTGTCAATATGTTTTCTTTTCTAATGAAAAACATTATTCTTTGACAAGGAAATAATGGAATTGTTATCACATAAAAATGAAGTAGGTTCTTTCTTCATATATCCAAAATATTTAGAAAGTCTTTTAAGCCATACTGCATGGCATGTTGTTGTAGTTTCTTCTATGTACTCTAATTCTATAGAATATATGGAAACTATGGGATGCTTCTTGGATTCCCATGAAATCATTTTTTTCCAAAAAAAAATCATGTCCAGAAGTGATTTTCATGTCATCAATGTTTCTTAGAAAATCACTGTCGGTTTAACCTATGAGAATATTGTCTTCTGAAGCGATGTACCACAAACCATAAGTGGTTATACCTGCAACATATATTAAAATCCTCTTTCCAAATTTCCAGTGACAATCCTTAAGAGATTCCATAAACCTGAAAAATAAAACTTGTTGCATATGTTATATCAGGTCTAGTAGCAGTAAGATACATAAGACTTCCAACAAGTTATTTACACATTATGGAATTAAATGGTGATCCCACATATTCCTTGCTTAACTTAGTGCCAAGTTAAATAGGAGTGTATGTAGGTTTACACTTTTCCATCCTAAACGTTTTCAAAACATCAGTAGCATACTTCTGTTGACTAATAAAAATACCTTGAGCGAATTGTTCCACTTCAATGCCTAAAAAATACTTCATTAACCCAAGATCTGTCATCTCAAACTCATTTTTCATTGCAGCTTTAAATTCATATAACAACATGGTTCTTGTATAGATCATGTCATCAACATAAAGACATAGAATAAGGATATTACCTTGTTGATCTACCTTGATATAAGAAGTAGGCTCATTGTCACTCATGTTGAAACCATCATTGAGGAAATATGAGTCAATTCTATTGAACCAAGCTCTTGGAGCTTGATTCAAGCCATACACGGATTTATTCAACTTATACACATTATGCTCTTGACCTTTGACTTCAAATCAAAGTGGTTGATCCACACACACTTCTTTATTTAACATTCCATTCAGGAATGTGGACTTTACATCCATTTGATAAACATGCCACTTGTTCTGTGTTGCAATGGCTAACACAAATCTAATGGTATCCAATATTGTGACAAGTGCAAAAGTCTCACCATAATATATGTCAGTTTGTTGCAAAAAAGATCTAGAAATTAACCTTGCTTTATGTTTCTCAATATGACCTTTCTCATCAAACTTGGTTTTGTAAACCCATTTAACACCAATGTGGGTTTTATCTAATGGTATATCAACCAAATCCTATAATTTTTTTCTTTCAATAGCTTCAATTTCATTTTTCATTGCTTGTACCCATTCTTATTTATTTGTCACTTCTTCAAAAGTAGGTTGAAATGATAAAAATGCACAATGTGCTTGTTGATCTATTTCATCATCGTGCTCATAAATATCTCTCAAACTCCTCATTTTTTTTATTTCTATTAGAAATTTTGGAATGATTGTTGGGTGAAGAAGGGTTACCTGAATGTTCTTCTTGACTTTGAATCTGTAATATTGTAAGTCTTGACTCGAGTTCTTTATGTTCATCTACTATGAAAAATGGATTGTGACAACTTGAGGTGCCATTTTCCAAGTCATTCCCTGACTTGTCTTCCATGAATTTGACATCTCTACTTGTGATAAATTTCTAAGTGAAAGGATTATAAAATCGATAGGCTTTAGATTGTTCACTATATCCTATGAATATGTACTTGTCATTTCTAATATCAAGCTTTTTTCCTAGTTCTTTAAGAACATGAGAAAAAACAATGCATCCAAAAACTATGAAATGAAAAACATTACCTATGTTCCACTTCATGCTTCTTGAGGTACTTTACCATGGACAATAGAGGTTGGTGATATGTTCAATATGTGTATTGAACATGCAATTGCTTCATCCTAATAATCTTTTGAATTTTTTTTTTTGTAAGCATACTCATGGTCATGTTCATGATGGTTTGATTTTTTCTTTCTGTTGTGGAGTATATATGGTAGTTGTCTGCTTCTTAATTCCTTGTTATGTACATAAATCAACAAACTCTCTGGAATCATATTCTCCTCCTCCATCTGATCTTAAAACTTTGACAATTTGTCACTATGTTTCTCTACTTCAGCCTTGAATTCCTTCAACCTGGTAAAAGTCTCAGATTTGTGTTTGAGAAAGTAAACCCAAACTTTCCTACTAAAATCTTCAATAAATGTCAGAAAACAAAAAGTTCCACCAATTGACTCAGTTTTCATAGGTCCACAAATCTATGTGAACTATCTCTAAGCAATCTTTGGCTCTATAAGAAGCTATTGGAAAACTATCTCTCTGATATTTGTCAATTATACAACTTTCACAAAGAGAGGTCCAATCAATCAAAGTAGGTAATCCCTTTACCATAGACTGTCATTGTAACATACTCAAACTCTTAAATGGTAAATGACCATTTAGGAGATTCCATAACGTTTGTACTTGAAACATTAATGGGCATACATATTCACACTTCTTATTTCTAATGGAAATAATCTATGCTCGCTCATTTGAATTTTTGCAACAATAGTTCTATATTTATCAAAGATTCTGAAAATGGTGTCGTGAAAAATACCACTGCAAAAAGCATTGCAAGGAAAACCAAATATTTTATGATTTATTTATATAAAATCAGGGCTCTCATCTTGGGATAATATCCCTTCTAAGAAATACACTGCAACAATATTATGTCCCTCCAAGATGATATATCCTTGTTTATTTTCCTCGACCGCTACCCCTGCACACCTGAGTGCTCACTCACTCTTTGTGTACCATCATTGTGTCTCCTCATCTAACCTAGGATATCTTTTATAACCTTGAGTTTACCTTGAGTCCAAAACCCTAGATCTCCTAAAGTGATATATAGTTGAGATCTAATATCTCATTCACTTCAAATATAATGGTAAGGACTTAATAAACTCACTTAATTTACTAATGAAACCAAACTTAGGCATTTAATTTAATTAATCAAAATATCATTCACTTTAATATTACTCATAAATTAAACTTAGTAAGGTTTTATGATAGGTTACAAGGATGACTTCCACATGCTAGACACTGAGCTTATGTGGAATTTATTTTCCAATGCTAATACTTCAACACTCCCTCTTAGAAAGGAAGGTACTACCACTCTCTAGAAGTGGAATTTTCTTCTCTATTTGATCTACAACCATGGATACTATCTAATCCACTTGATTGGCTACTCACTCTGATGCAAAAGCTACACCTGTCCACTCAAACCCATTTGTGAAGACTTTCACTTGCTACCTGGATCCCTTCCTAGGACCTACTACCTAGACCCCTACTCGAAGATACCTAGGGCTACCTGCATCCTCCTGCTGATGCCCAAGTACTTCTCTGGGTTTCCCAATCCATTTATAGGCCCTACCCGGTATAACTTCACACTACCCAAGTGTGTTTCCCGCTTCCTAGACAATTATGGGGCTGCCTAAAAAAATTTGGGAACTCTTCCTATTTCCCAGGGAACCTACCCGCTTCCCGGGGGTTGTATGGATGCCCTATTGTCCCTTTTCTAATTTGTAGGTCTCTCTCTCTGCAGTTCTAGATATTGGATGGAGGCCAATCATCTTGTTTTGAGGCTATGAAAATATTAGTGACAACCTGTGTGGCTATCTCCTACTCATCCCATATGATTTTTGTGTGGCGGCTCCTTCTCTACAATAACTTGATTTGCAGACTCACAACATTTGTTCATAGTCTCCTTGCTCGACAACTCTATCTTTTTTGGTCGCACCTTATCTTCTTTGTCAGTTACTCCTCAACTGCTTCTTATGATTTCCTACACATGCAACACTTGTGCCCTACTGTCAGCTTCCACATCCAGTTCTTTCAATATTGTTTTTCTGTTGTAGACACGCCCAGTTTGTGACCCATGCTTCCTCTCTTAGTGGTTTATCCTTACACTTCAGCTCAATACCTCAATTGCTACACTTGATCCACGTATCAGTTGACTTTGTTGGTTGGGACCTATGTCGGCTGCTATGGAAGTTGGCCCGTAGTATCCTATGCAATAATCTAATATGGTGGCCCACGATCATATCCCATATCCTAATATTCTACATAACTACATATCTGGCCCTCACGTTCCTACTCCACGTCTGCACGACACCCACAAGATCCACTACACATGCCTTTGTTGCAATCGACCGAATTCTCCTTTCTATAGACGAATGTATGGATCGTATGTCCCATACGATGTTGTATGGATGTGTATGGTACCCCCTTATTTTTATATTGGTATTTTGTTTACCTGCCGCTAACCCTGCAACCTGCAAACTTGGAAAACAATTCCCGCAAATCTGCAATAATTTTCTCATTGCTACAGTCATGTCCTATGCAAACTTGGCTTCCGTCAGAGACTTTTCTCTGGTACCATTTTGAATTTCCTCAAACACTTACTCAACAAATAGATTTCAATATCCAATATTTATTCACCATTAATTCATGTTAAACCCTCAAGCATTCAAATGGAATTATGAGCAGAAATACAAATGACTAAGAACTGAAAATTTGCAGCAGAAAATGAAGAGTAGAAAAATATTCAATCACACATTTGACACAATTTTTTAGGAAATTCCCTTGGAAAAAAAAACTAAGGAAAAACTAGTACAAGAGAGAGATATTTTATTAAAAACTCAGAGAAATTTATGAGTTTACAACAATCATTTCCAACAATCAATACATAGTAGTTATCTCGAAAACCATGCCAAACACCACCTTGAAAAATGTGCCAAGACTTCTTGAAAATTGTGTTTCTTTCTTATATGACATGTATGGCCTTCTACAGTCTGCGCATCAATAATTAATGCCCTTGATTTGTTGTACAATTCAGTAAAAATTTCATTACAACAATGTGCCTTGAAATCTATGCCAATAGTTCCTCGATTTTATGCACAAAACTAATATGTACGGCCCTCAAATCCATACTGTACGACACTGTAATCAATGGTGTACGGTACAGTAATAAATGTTGGAATTGTATTGGGATTTGTGCCACTAATATCTCCTTGGAATTAGTCTCTCTCTCTCTCTCTCTCTCTCTCTCTCTCTCTCTCTCTCTCTCTCTTCAATAAATGAAGAATAATTTAATTTATTTTCCATGATTCTACTTTTTGTCTCTTCAAGAGGAAGTTAGGAAGTTATTTTAGATATAATGGCTAAGATTAAATACTATACCTTTCAAGATCTATGGTTGTGTATTAATATCTCATTTACATAACTTAAAATCACTTTATCCCTCGTAAATTAAAATGTCACTAAAAATTTATAAAATAAATGTTATCACTGAAATATCGTCCGCAACATTGCATGCAAATGGTTATAGAAACACAACAATGCCAACGGCAATTAGTTCACCTGCATCATTGAAATGCATTCAAAAGGAAAAAAACTATACAATTGGGAAAAAATTGACATGCACAAATTCACCAAAGGAAGCACGCGCATAGTGCACAAGCCAACAAAGCCCTCAAAGCGCACAATGCGCCAAATGCATGACTGTGTACGAGAAAAACCACACACTTATATGAATGACACATTTATGGATCTTGTTGGTCCCTCAACCACTTATGGACCAGCTCCCAACACGATTTGACCTTCATATCTGGGGGAAATCCGAATGGGGGGTTGGTGAAGGACTAGAGAGTGCCCTAAAAGGCCCCTTGTTCACACCAAGAACCAATTACATTTTTCCTTGAAGAATGTAACACCTTGTTTCCCCCAGTTTGTAAAAATAACTGGACTGGCCAGAACTGTGGCAAACTCATGAATGTGAATATGTGATGTGCATGGACCTTATAGAAAAGGTCAATAAATGTGAATAACATTATGAATTTATAATTGCAGGACTGTTGAGAGGGGATGTGCAGAAAAAGAGACCACGATGGCGGTGGAAGGCACCTGGAAAGGTGGCGTTAACTTCCACCGGGAATTAATACCGTATTTGGACTTCACTGGCCTGGGGAACCAAAAGTGGCTCGCTGGCCCCGAATTAAATGTCTCGCAGGTTGGCAGGATGATGGCTCCTCAGGAATTAATGAGGGATGGGGAGGTGAACCACCTATCCGTAGAGCCATCATGACTGACCAGTGCAAGGGAAATCGCGCCACACGCAACCTCGCAAGATGATAAGGCGTGGGGTAGAAGCGATTGGGGGCAGACACGAGGGGAAGGAGAGAACTCTGGAAATATGCAGAGTGAATGATAGAAGAGAGGAAGGAGAGTAACCTTCACTCCTGGTCACTGGCAGACAGAGACGCAGTCTCACGACATCGTGGTCTCAGCTCGGGGGTGGCTAGTGGTAAATCCGTTGGGAGTTGTTGAGCCTACGGTTGGGTGGAAACGAGCACATCTCTCAGCAGTTTCTTAACCCCTGGTGTTATTTCTAATAAGTGTTTTGCCTCTGGCATCTTGATACATATATATGTTTATTCTGATAATTATACCCATAAGCTGTGAAATTGTGAATGTATTCATTGTAAGAATGTTTGTATGGTGTTTGGATCAATACTGGTAGATGCATGGTTATAATGGAAAGACTACGTATGGCTTATGTCCTCATGAATCACTATTTATGTGCTTACCGACCTAATTCAGACTGCATGTCTGATTTGTGGGAGAAAGGTACCCTTATATGCCTCAGTTAGCACCCTGGGTAAACCTCCCCATAGAGATACCCTCCTTGAAAATCCCATCAAGAACCGAGAAATAGAACGTGAAGGCATAAGATCTTAGTAACCCTACATGAGGAGGAACGATCCTCTTGAAAACCCGAGATGACAGCATAAGGATGAAGTATCGAATCGATGAATGAGATCCCGTCAGGAGATCTATGGTCACTCACGACCGTCAGATCGGAGGAAGAGGATGGAGTGTTAAGTGCTTTAACCCTAATAGGTATTAATCGACGGACGAGATTTCGTCGGGGAATCTGCGGTCACCCACGATCGTTATATTAGTAGGAGAAATTAGGGCGTTAAATGCCTTACCACTTTTTTTCCTGTGTCTTTGTGGGTAGTGAAGAAATTGGGACCGTAGATCCCCAGGGTCCATGGGAATATCTGGACCGTCGATTTGTCTATGTCCAGGTCGTGGAAGAATGCATGGGTAGGAACAAATCTGAGCCGTCAGATCTTGGCTGGAAAACCTGACAGCTGTTGGATCTGTCCGGAGTTACCCGAGGGTTAAGACCCCAGTGTATAGGGGCGAAAACCCCGAAGCAGTCATGGACCGTCCAATTTAAGGAGGCCACATGTCGAGAGATCTCCCATTTTGGGAAATTGGGAATCGCAGAATCGGGATTCCTGTTGACAAGAGTTCAGGATTTTCCATGGTGAAAACCCCGGGATAGATCTAAGCCGTCCGATTGACGGAGGCCATGCGTCATGAGATCTCCCATTTCGGGAAATCAGGAATCACAAGATCGGGAGTCCTGGAAACAAGGGATCGAGACTTTCCTGGGTGGAAACCCCAGAGCAGTTGTGGACCGTCCGATTTAAGGAGGTGTCATGTTGAGAGATTACTCATTTCAGGAAATTGGGGATCGGGGATTCGGGAGTTCCGTTGACAAAAACTCGGGCTCTTGCCTTGAAAAATCCCGACCCATAATGTCGAGACAATAGCATGTGGCTAAGTCCCTATGGATGGACGAGATTCCTTCGGGGAATCTTAGGGCCTATAACGACCGTCCGACGTGAGGAAGAGATGTCGGCTTCAAGTTGCGGCATGAATGCGCAATTAGATAAGTAACAAACATATCTGGATGGCTAGAGTCCACCCGCCCAGATCTACGGCTAAGGATTCATTCTGGAGCCCCCCTTTCCATTCTGCCTTTAGTGGGGGGGGTCTGGAATAGTGTGGCGTGTGAAGTGGGGCCCCCTCTTGTATTTTCGAATACCGTGTCGCACTTCCCCCTCTGCCACCTGTACTCCACTTAACCGTGCAACGAGGCCTGTTCTCATTGGCTGTTCTCTAGCCCTGTTGGGATTCATCCCTATTGGCTGGTCGCTAGCCCTGTCGGGGTTCGGCGGATTGCAAAGTCGAACAGTTTGACACTACCATAGCGCCGAGACGCGAAATACAAAAGACACTGCGTTCATTTGAACTGTGATCATGACCCATGATCACATGGGAACAGAGAGAGAGAGAGAGAAAGAGCCAGCTTACGTTGGGCCTCCATAGATATTTAGGGGTTCTGATTTGACAGAAGACCAGAAAACTCTGATTTAGGTAGTGGGTATGTGACAAAGTGGTATCAGAGCATGGTTACAACACTTGGCCTGCTTGGGCTCAGGCATGAGCCGCATAAGGAGACATTGTCATCTGCGTTTTCCCCTTAAGAAGAAGGATTGCAGGATGAAACTGTAATCTGGGACATGAACTTCGTTGTCCTGTTTTAGTGTTATGATGGCTACCTACTAAAGCAGGTAGAGTCTCTTGCAATTAAGATGGTTGATAGATAAGGATGAAGACTCAAATGAAAAACCCCTATTCTATGGGTATACATGTGAAAATATGAATTTATGTGTAGGTTATAAAAAAAGTATTTAACTCTTGACTAACAACTAGCATTTGTCCTTCTACCAAGCGGACGATCAGCCGCCGGAATTTATA
>SNQJ01S0025753.1:0-63525 GCA_010110895.2 Picea sitchensis
AGTCCAAGATGATTCAAAATGAAAATGTCTCCTTGGTATATATAGGAGACTAGGAGGTATAATTACAAATAATGGCCTAAAGCTGACTTAATTAAAATAACATTACTAATCTAAATTACAACTAATGGCCTAAAGACGACATAAATAAAATAGCATTACTACTCTAATATGCCCCAATTAAGGGGTAATGAGCCAACATTAGGGCTTTAACAGTTCGAATGACTTCTCAAGGATCAATTAGATATCAAGGGACACCTACACCTGATATTTATCTCCAGCAAAGGCCTCATGCAATGAGGTGGAGGCATTTTATTAATGACTTCCAACAAATTCCTGAAAATTAACAGTTTGTTGGATTTTTGTCTCTTTGATTGTTGCCACCTATCTCCAAGGCTTAGAATCCAATGGAGGAAATGGGATTCGACCTCCTTAGTTCATTTGGATGCTATTTTCTATTTAAAGAAGGAAATATATCTTGGAGAAAGTAGAGGGATGAGCCAAGAGAGGTTAGAGAGAGTAGGAGTAGGCAGTTTTTATGTGTATGTTCATTTGTAAGGCTGTGGGAATTTTATGATTGTAAGCATTACTGCTATTGGAGACTCATGAGAGATGTGATTTCAGATTTTAACTCTTATGTTTATATTTCTTCTTATTTGAATATATTTCATATTTTAGGATCAAAGGTTGTCAATGATTTATGGATCCCTAAGTAGCAGAGGATCTGTTGTATTTTTCCCATCAATCATTGTTTATATTCAAGTATTTGTTTATTCATTAAATTGAGAGGATCTTTGTTTAGTGAACATTCTACCATATGTTTTCCTTCTTCGTTCTTCCACTTATCAGCATATAATCTTGTTTTCTGTTGAGGAACTTTTGTGCCTTCGATGAGTAGGATGTTTGTGACTCCATTGCCCATTGGTGTAGCCTATTGATCTACATTTTGCATCCCTATATCTTTCTTTATCCATCTTGTTGATCCACCTATTCAAAACCCAAATTATCTTTTACATTCTAATGGGTGTTGAACTTACACTTTAGCAGTCAAAGTGTGACTTTTAGTGCTAACACCCAGTATGGTCGCAAAAAATGTTAACGCTTGAATCCATTAGGACCGAAGCGACAACCTCATGAGGACATTAGTCCCCATTCATTTTTAGAGAGGTGGTCCTCCTCTTGGACTAAAAGATATATATGTGATATATTGTATTAGGATAGTGCTAGGAAACAAACCCTAAATCTTCATTTCTTGAGATTATGAAATAAATGGTTCTTCAATAACCTGAGCACAATATTTATGTGCAACAAAAGAAAAGATTGAAGGAGGGCTTCAACATCAGAATTAAATTGTGATCAGCATCACACACAATCTTCTTAACAATATATAAATACATTGATATCTTCTTCATATGAGAGAATTATTTGATCGTCTCAAATAATTTTAATAGAGTACTGCAATCAATATCAAAAGAGAATTTGATAGGTCAACCTCAAATACTTTATATTCTGAAAACAAGGTTACAAAGCACAATCGAGATCAACCTCGAAGCAATTCTTTGTGGAGTTTTATTTATGAAATATGTTCTTCATTACAAAATATTTGGCAGCCATATAGGTGGCTGCAAATACTCCATGGTCATATAAGAAAATATCTTAGAATAATATAAGAAGAACACTCAACAACTCAGCCTTGTGCCCAACTCTGAGATTCGAACATAAAACTATGAGAAGTGGTGTAGAAGAATATATATATATTAAAAAATGGAGAAGATGGAGATTTCTTTCTTTTGATCAGAAGCTTGATTGTGTATCCATGGTTGTATATTATTATTCCTCTAATATTTTTCCCTACCCCTTTGACAATATTGATTCTTGGACCCTTGATGAAGCCTCTTTTCTCTTTTTAAGAAGAGATTTTCTAACTACCTGAGCAGTTAGGGTTTTCTTCCTCTCCTGAAATTCCCATACCAGTTTCTTCTTGAAACATTCCCTTTAATTAATGCCTCATTAATTCCTCATGAATGAATTCACATCATTAATACAATTACATTGAAAGTGGGTCCCTCTCCCCTTTTAATAAAAGTTTTTAATTAAACTTTTATTTTTTTAAATTTAATTAATTCTCCACTAAAACATGACGACTGTAATTTAATTTTAGGGAAATGAAAACCAAATATTTATCCATGTAAACCAATTTTTATGTGCTCTTCATTGTCTCATATTTCCAATGATATAAAAATTTCCCAAATCCGTGGCTCAGATCTCAAGATATGAGCTCATGAAGTTGGGTTGTCATGCAGGCCCATTAAAAATGTAGTTGACTTATATTTTAATTTATGAGAAAAATGTATCAACTTTAAGCACTTAAAACCTATACCACCATCTTCTATGTTGAAATACCTTTCGAATGGTATAAATTTTGTGTGATTCTGACACTTGCAGCTCAAGTTATGGCCTCCAAAAGATCAACACTCAACCACTATCGATCAACATTGATGGAAAAATGTGGGCCCTTGGATGAATTTCGTGCTTCCCTTCATAAAATTTGACTTTTTTGGTTTGAAAGTCTATCCCACATGCATTGGGATATTATATTCTTTAAGATATATAAAACTATGTTTTTGATATACTTAGCAAGAAACATAAGAAGAGAAGGAACTATCGAGCTTGGAGGATTTCGACCCTTGGAAAATTGTTGAATATAATAATAATTTTGTATGCACAGTCAACCACCAATCTGTCCAGTCAGAAATAATGAGTCACCCAACCAACTTTTGTCAAATTTCATCACTCGGTAGGCCAAAAATATGCCCATATAAATTTGTCATATGTCATCCAATAAAATCATGCCATGTGTCACTTTTTGTATGCGGTCATGTGTCTTCATTAATTAGTTTCCATGTGGAACCATCCATTAACTCTGATGTGGATGTATCTCATTGGTTAATAAAGTACCATGTGTCACTTGGAGATGTTCCTCATAGAACTTAGGATAGGAAAAATATTATTAAAATAATATGGCGGGTTTGTGGGTTTATTTGAATGTAGAGGTAGGTGAGGAAGTCACCCGTGGTAATACATAGTAAGAAATGAGTGTGAAAAATTCTAAGTGTAGTTGAAGTGGAGAGGAGAGGTAAATAGTAGTAAAAATAAGTTGTAAAATATTCTGAGTCTTGAGAATCGGTCAAATGGACTCATATAACATGAACTAAACATCACCAACTCTCACCAACCCATGAACCCGCGGTAACTCATATATTTGGCTAAGTGTTGGAGAAGTTACATAGTAAAGATTAGTAAAAAGAGTTGGGTGCATTATGAAGGTGGTGGAAGTCAAACTGCATTGTGAGGTTAGTGGAGATAGCACATACTCTTAAGAAATATGGCCAACCCGCGAACCTGCAGTAAGACATAATAAATAAAACTAAGTCTGGAAAGAGATGGAAAAAGGGATAAAGAAATATAGAAAGGAAAATAAAAGGAAATGGAAAAATATAGGAAAAGGGAAATGAATGTGAACGTGGAAAGGAATAAAGTAAAATGGTTAAGTGTGGAAAATGGTAAAGGAAATATGAAAGTATTGAGACAATGTGAAAAAAGACTAAGTATAGAATGAGAGAATGAATAGGGGTGAAGGGAAAGGAGAGGAGAGAACATGTGACTTAGAACATGTTTCATATTTCTTCTTGTAACACCTCCATTAGACTTCTAGACAGAAGTATGCATATCTTGGTCATGGAGACTCTTATTTTGATTTCGTGAAATGCATGGCGAAGCTGATACCGAGGGTTATGCAATGAACATATAATAGTTCAAAAATATTCATCTTCCAATATATCTTTTTTTATTATCCCAGGAGCGGGAACATATAGGTGACCAAATTTTGGTCAACAGTCCCTCATCCCAACCGAGGGACATTACGGTGTGGAATACTCATAAAAATGAAATTTGTTTTCTGATTTAATTGTTTTGCAGATAATTGATTTCCTGTATCTTTCATCTATGAATTAAAAGCATATTTAATTATTGTTCACTACCATTACATTGATGCATCTACAACATACTAAAATAGGCATGAAGGCAACTAATAAAATTCATTATAGCAACCTATAAAATATCTTTTCATATCCATAGTTCATGCACAACAATTAAAAATCATAATACAACAAAAACAAGATAAAACCCTTATCTTTTCACAATATTTGTGCAACCAGTTGATTGGGACAGATGTTCCACCCTTGTTGTTCTAAATATCAACAGCAAATCACCCCTGAGTTAAGGCTAGTAATCCACAAAAGAGAGAGGTCTCTCACTGTCCACTCATAGCTTAAAAAAACTCACACCCTACTATTATATTCCTACATTTATATCAATTTTCCACCAGCTCTCTTCCTCTTGACCTATTCAAACCAAGGAATGTATCCCTTCATGATCTCAGTCCCTCAGGCATCCCATTTGTTTATCAATGTCTCTTTGGAACAGGTAACCAAGAATATTTTAGATGGAAACCTGACAATGTCTCTTTGGCCTAGGAGTTCACTCTTCAAGCCTGACAAACTGGCTCTTCATTCTCTAGCTTCAAATATGCTCCAATACACTCTAGCTTTCTCTAGAATTTTCCCTCCATTGTTGCACCAGCTCCTAGCTCTCTTTCTTTCTCTCTACTTCTTTCTCATGCACAAAACTTGACTATCTAAAACTATTGTTCCAACCCATATGAATTTTCTCCCTTCAGATTTATTTTCTTGACTCACACACTTCCCTAAGTTGATTGTACTCATCACCCATGTGCCCCATAACTTTGGGATGTGACCACTCACACCCAACCTATTACATGTATTCAATGATTGGCTTTGGAAACATTCAATCGGAAATTTAGAAGGTTCATACACCAATAGAAAATTTAGGAAAATGGGTTGAATTAATATACATGGGTAATTCCCCCTTGGACCCCTCTTGGCCATTCTCTTAGACCCTCCCCTCTCTTGTGGATTAATTCAGCCCCCATATCTTGTTTATGTCCCCTTAGAAATTGGAATCACATTTTATTATTAAAATTCATAAATACAATTCACATATTACATCGCTTTGACCATAGCCACATGTTATATCAACATAAGCATTAATTAAACTAGGGATTATAGTGGGGCTGAATAAAAAAAGGATCAAGTGGTTTTGATCATTTCAAATAACTTTAAAATAGTTATGCATTTAATAATGAAAATAATTTGACAGGAAAACTCCAAAACTCTCACACTCAGAAATCCCAAGATCTGAGAAATCATTAAATCAATGCCCCAAAATAGTTATTCATGGAGTTTTATTGATAAAATATATTCAACAATACAAAATATCTCAGCAAACCAATTGACTAAGCATTCATAAATGAAGCTTGTCAAAAACAACAAGGACTAAATTCCTATGAATCTAATAGAGAATCATGGATTACATCTGACAGTCACTATATGGATGTAAATAATCCATGATCATATAAGAAAAGTCTTGGAAGAATGTTGATTAATTGGGTTGGTTGTCATTGATGTCAACCCTTGAAGAAAGTTCAGTAGCAAATTCTGGTAGCCCCAACAGTATGGTTAATGGACTTATGTTTGTTTGATGTATAATGGTGTGAAGGTTAGTATATTTGCAGGTAAGACTGTTCTAGATGGATAGTAAATGTCATGCCATTTTCGGTGATATGTGGAACATCACATAACTCCTCATGGTTAGAGATTTATGGCCTTGTGAAGTTAGAGAACTCTCATGAGTTATCTAGAAGGTCAAAGAAGTTAAATTATTCTAGAAGCTCCTAGAAGAAGTTGACTAGTCAACTGGGTGAAACTAGGAGTTAATCATGGGTTAAGTTGTTGAAATAATAAAATAATTAAAAAATAATTTAGTTGCAACTAGAAGTGGAGAGTTTACTATTTGTGGTTAAAGTGGTTATAAGTGGACAAGTAGTTAGAATTGGGTTATCCCTAAAAGAAGGAAATTGGGTTAAGTTGGTTAGAATGTAACCCCTTGAGGAAGCTACATGGAAGTATAAATAAGAGAGCAAGGCTCTCCTATTAGCACCTATTGAGAAAATTGAATATCTATTATTGTGTAAGGTTTATTGCAGGTACTCATTGATACATCTAAAGTTATGGAAGTCTAAGGTAGCACAAAGGGTTGACGGCAAAATTTTTGGAATTGTAGAAAATACTGAAAAAAAAAAACCTAGTTTTTTAGGTGTACGTAGGTTGCAGTGGACAAGGGCGTGTACATACGTGGGCTAATAGTATAACATGGTGCGTACATGTGGGAAAATCCATGAAAACTTGAGGAGATGAAAATTTCAAGTTTCTAGAGTCTGAAAACAAGATCCAAGGAAGGTCTACAATGATCAGGTACAACAGATTTATCTACAGGTTCAAAAGGTATGTCTTATTTTTATATGTAGTTGGATTTTGTTGTCTACATGAGATATAGTTATGGGGGTTTGAATATTTTCCCTAGAGAATCTATTGGTTAAATGACACTTACTGTATAAGCCAGATCTATAGAAGTACAGTACTGGTATATTTGATATCTATCATTGGTATATATTGTTAGTGTTGAGGTACATATTGTATTTCTTGGCATATGGTTAAGGGTTTGTGTGGTACATGGTTGAGAGCTTGTAGTTTTGAAGTGGTTGTGAATTTTTTGATGTAGTGTGAGGTTGTATATCAGTGAGGGTTTTATGTCTAGTCCATGTGAGGGTTATTACACTTGTTCATGATTATACACACATGTATGGCACATGACTAGAGAGATATAGATGCACTTGGATAAGGGATATATAAGATGATGTATGCACAGGGTACAGTTACATATAAGACACAGTGACAGGTTGCAGGTTGAAGTGATAGAGGCAACAAAGTGTTTTAAGTTTCAGAGAAGCTGAAAACCCTAGTTTTATGAAGGTGTACGTAGACTGTTGTATAGACAGGGTGTGTACATATGTAGGCTGTAGTACAGACAGGGCTAGTACATATGCGAGTTGTAGTATATACAGGTCACATACTTGTTGGTTTTTGTTGGTACAGGTTGGTTATAGGTCAGTGACACAGGTTGGTTACAGGTTGTTGGCACGGATTGGTATAGGTTTACAGTGGTATATCTCACAGTGACAATGTGGTAGTGGTTTCATCATTTCACTTATATTTCAAGGCGGCAAGACGAGGTAAGGATAGGTGGTTGTAGCCACCTTCTAGTTGTACTCGGAGAACATAGGGAGTTTTAGCCTCCTTCTGGTTGTATCCAGAGAATTGGGAAGTTGGATCTTCCCTCGGGTTGTAGACTGAAAATATAGGGGGTCAGAGCCTCCTTCCAGTTACAACTGAAGAACAAAGGAAGTTGGTGCTTAAGCATATAGGGGCTTCTGCAGTGCAAGATATTAGATATTATTTTCAGGATTAACTGCGTAGTGTAATTCATTAATATATGACCCATATTCATGAGTATTAGTTGCAACTAACCAATAAATCTCATGATTTGAATAGTCCACTTAGCACTCATTGCATCAGGTGATGATCACAGGGGTGAAGAAATGGGATTGAAACCAACGAAATGAATCGCATAGCATCAATCATCACTTCTGGGGCTTGCACCCGATAACCAGGACTTCCTAGGTGGTCACCCATCCCAAGATGCCTCTGGCTCAAGCGCGCTTAACTATGGAGTTTTTCCCACAATCAAGCCCACTTAGCTTGCTACCCCATTTGTAAAACCTTAGCAAGTATTGTGCCTTATGAACTACCCAGTTAGAGCTCCCTTAACTCTTATTATTTAAGCATATAGGAGCTTTGCAGTGCAAGATATTAGATATTATTTTCGAGATTAACTGAGTAGTGTAACTCATTAATATATGACCCATATTCATGAGTATTAGTTGCAACTGACCAATAATTCTCAAGATTTGAATAGTCCACTTAGCACTCATTGCATCAGGTGAAGTTGGTGCTTCCAATTAATTAAATTCTTAAATACATATAAGAAAAACCCTTCAGTGGTTTTCTCCTACATTGTGTTTCCACATAAAAATACTGGTGTACTATGTATGTGTATGATTTTTCATTGTTCATGGTTTATTTAGTCTACACTTATTGGATTATAATGTTATATTTATCATAAATATAAATAACACTTACATAATGTGGTTAAAAGGATGAAAAAACTCTATTACTGATTCACCCCCTTCTCAGTAGTCCAACAATTGGTATCAGAGCAGGTTCCTTCAAAAATCAGTTTAACCATTGAAAGGTAGATCATGGAGATAAACAATATGTATAAAAATGGAATACCACAGTTTGATGGACAGAACTATGCATTATGGAGAAGAAGGATGAAAACATATGTACAAACACATGGATTTGAGGTTTGGAAATCAGTTGTAGATGGATATAGTGAACCAATAATTCCACTAACAAATGACAATGGAAGAAAACTTAGTCTAAATAATTCAAAAGCCAAAATGCACTTTTGAATGGTATTGGTGATTTAGTATATGGAAAAGTTATGCATTGCAGCTCTGCAAAAGCGATTTGGGAAAAACTTCAAAATATTTATGAAGGAGATGCAAAAGTCAAGTCAACAAAGCTCCAAATTTACAAAGGTCAATTTGAACAACTGAAGATGAAGGAAGATGAGAATATTGCAACTTACTTCCTACAAGTTGATGAAACAATGAATGAAATCAGAGGATTGGGAGAAGAAGTTGATGAATCTATAATTTTTCAAAAGGTACTAAGATCTCTTCCAATGATATTTGATCCTAAGGTCTCAGCACTAGAAGAAAGAACAAATTTGGATTCAATAAGCATGGATGGACTACATGGAATTTTCACATCCTATGAAATGATAATTGAACAGGAGAATCTAGGTACAAAAGAAGAAGCATTCAAATCATCCAAGAAGTCAAAGGAAAAGGTAAAGGAAAAGGAAAAATAAGATAGCAGCAACAATGACATCTCATAAGACGATGAAGAAGTAGCCAACTTTGTCGGAAGATGGAAAAAGGGAATCGACGGAAGATATAGAGGTAAGATTCAATTGATTTGTTTTAATTGTGATTGTATTGGTCATTTTGCTAACAAAATTCCTCATAAGAAAAAGAAAAGAAATGAAGAAGATGATTCAAATAGAAAACAAATATGTAAAGAAAAAAAGAACCAAAAATAAAGTCTTCAAGAAAAAAAAATTCACCAAAGAAGACAACTCCTCATCAGAAGAATATGAAGTCAGTGAAAATGAGACAGAAAGAGTTATATTCATGGTAGTAGAAGAATTTGATAAATAAGAAATCGAAGAAGAATATGAAGAGGCAGAAGCTGACTATAGAGAAGAATTGATGAGTTCCATAGATGTTATAAAAAGGGAATTGAAGAAAAACAAATCACTACATGCAGATCTAAAAAGAAAAGAGGAAACACAAAATTCCAACTTTGAAGAATTGGAGCAGATGATCTCTAATTTAAAAAACCAAGTTGAAAAATACAAAAGAATCGAATAAGCACTTAAAGAACATTTGGAATAAAAGGACCAAAACATTGGAAATTTGGAAGCAAAGATTGTCACATTGAGAAAAGACCTTCAACAAAAAAGCATGTAGAATAGCTCTAAGGTTTTGGATAACATTATCAACAGTTATAGGCCACATCATGACAAGTTAGGGCTAGGATACAATCAGACAGAAAGAGGCTCAAGCTCCAAAACTACATATCAAGAAACACATCCAAGAAGCTATGCAAAGACAGTCAAAGGAGACAAGAAGTGTTACAAGGAAGATCACAGGGACACTCTTCCACCTAGAAGATTCAGATTTCAGAATCAACGACAGTCAGAAACAAGAATACCTCAAGAAGAAAAAGGATTCAAAAGAGTAACTCCTTTCAGAATATCTTCAACTCCCAGGTATCAAACTATATTTTTTGGCTTATGTTGTGCATGTAATAATTTTGGACATAAAGTTGTAAATTGCAGAGAAAATCGCAGAAACATAAACAACTTTGAAAGTCATGCACAAAATGGTTATCCAAGAAGGCCTAGTGAAACACAAAGAAGAAGCTTTAATAGGTTTGAATATTTGATCACTGAAGTGGAATGATACAAGTGCAACAACTTTGGACACATGGCCAAATATTGTAGAATGACAGTCCCTCCTAGAGAATCACAACAGAGTAACAATAGTCACAGATAGGAACCTCAAAAAAAATATGGATAAGAAAGCAGAATCAGTATAACAATGAAAAATGTACACTTTATATACAAGATAAACACAAGAAACGTGGTTGGTATGTTGACAGTGGTTGCTCAAAGCACATGACAAGTGATGAGAAAAAGTTTCTAACATTGAGAAAAGAAAGATATGGATCAATCTCCTTTGGAAACGACGACTATGCTAGAATCATTGGAAAGGGCACAGTCATAATTGGAAACAAGGATACCAAGGTAGAAAATGTTCTACTAGTGGAAGATATGAAACATAATATTCTAAGTGTAAGTCAAATGTGTGACCAAGGTCAAAAAATTATGTTCGATTCATAGAAGTGCGAGATAAGAAAAGCAGGTTCAATAAAATTGGTTGCAATAGCTGTAAGAACTTCAAGCAACATATATGTATTAAGTGAAATTGGAAATGAAAAGTGTTTTCTAGGAAAGGAAGATGAATTTTAGCTATGGCACAAAATAATGGATCACATAAACTTCGAAAACCTCATCAAAGTCAGCAAAAAGGAAACAATTAAAGAAATTCCCTAGATCATGAAGCCAACCAACATATTATGCAAGCATTGTCAACAATGAAAGAAAATAAAGACCAGGTTCAAATCAAAGGAATACTCCACAACAAGACCCTTTGAAATTGTGCATATTGATCTAGTTGGAGAAACTATAACAAAGGGTTTAAAAGGTGAGCAATATTTTATGTTATTGGTTGATGATTATACAAGGATGACTGTAGTTTGTTTTCTCTGGAAGAAGTTAGAAACATTTGAAAAATTCAAGGTATACAAGGAAATGGTTGAAAATGAAATGGATTCAAAAATCAAATGTTTGAGATATGATAATGGAGGAGAGTTTACTTTAAAGGAATTTATGGATTTGTGCACCAAATATGGAATAAAAAGACAATTCTGTATTGCTATGACACCTCAACAAAATGGAGTTGTAAGAAAAATGAACAAGACAATACAGGAAATGGCTCGAAAAATGTTAATGGATTCTAAGTTGACATAAGTTTTTTAGACACATGTAGTGCATATAGAAGTTCACATTCAAAACAAAGTAGTGCTCAGAAACAACAGTGATAAAACTCCCTACGAGCTATGGAAAGGAAGAGCAATGAATTTGAAGCACTTCAAATTTTTTGGAAGAAAATGCAACATCAAAAGAGAAGATGGTGGAATGGGAAAGTTTGATTCTCGTGTGGACAAAGGCATACTTGTTGGTTACTCAAGTAAAAGGAAAGAATATAAATTTTTCAATATAAGGATCAACAAAGTTGTGGAAAGCATCAATGTAACATTTGAAGAGACAGGTGGAAGGAAAATAAAGGAAGAAGAAAAGGAGTCAGTGGAACGGACTTACAAAGAAGAAGCAAAGGATGAAGAAGTAGTAGAAGGGGAAGATCAGATAGAAGTAGAAGAGAAAGAACAACAAGCACCTCCAAAGACACCTAAAAAATGAATACAAAAGAATCATCCCTTAGATCAAATTATCGGAAACAAAGATGCAGGAGTTGAGACTAGAAGAAGAATATGTTCACCAAAACAACTGCACCTAGCCCTCTTATATTCAATCGAACCAAACATTTTTTAAGAATCCATCAAGGATGAATTCTGGAAAATTTCCATGGATGAAGAGTTGGATCAGATAGAGAAGAATGACACTTGGGAATTGGTTCCAAGACCAAGGTAAAGAATGTGATCGGAACAAAGTGGGTCTTCAGAAATAAATTGAATGAATATGGACAGGTTATAAGGAACAAAGCTAGATTGGTATGTAAAGGATATGTACAAGTTGAAGGTATTAAATTTGAAGAGACATTTTCCCTAGATGCTAGAATGGAAGAAATCAAATTGATCTTAGCTTATGCAGGCTCCAATAATATTAAAGTGTACCAAATGGACGTGAAATCAGCCTTTTTGAATGGGGAGCTAGAAGAGAAGTATACATTGAGTAAGTGGAAGGATTTCAGTTGTCAGAGAATGAAAATTATGTGTGAAAGTTGAAGAAGACCTTGTATGGTCTAAAACATGCCCCTAGAGCATGGTATTCTAGACTGGACAAATATCTACAGCAGCAAGGGTTCGGAAAAGGAAATGCAAACAACAACCTCTACATCAAGGTAACTCAAGATATTATTTTATTAATTGAAGTTTATGTTGATGATATTATTTTGGGAAGTGATGGTGACAGGTTGAGCCATAAATTTGCAAAGGATATGCAGAATGAATTTGAAATTTAATTACTTGGAGAACTATCCTTCTTTCTGGGTCTTCAAATATGTCAAAGCAACCAAGGCATTTTTATTTATCAAACAAATTACATTAGAGAAATGCTAAAGAGGTTCAGAATGGAAGATTGAAAACCAGTCAATACTCCTATGAAAATCAGTTGCAAGTTAATCAAAGATGATGATTCAACGTCTACAGATCATAGGAAGTACCAGTCAATGATTAGAAGCTTACTCTATGTGACGACATCCAGACCAGATGTAATGCAAGCAGTTGGACAGGTGGCACGATTTCAAGAAACACCAAAGTAATCCCATGTTCTAGCAGTAAAGGGATATTCAGATATCTCAAGGGTACATAAGAGTTTGGATTATGGTATCCAAAAGGAAAGGATCTATGACTTATTTTCTACACAGATGCAGATTGGGCAGGTTGCATCGATAACCGGAGAAGAACAAGTGGAGTTCCATTCTACTTGGGTGAGTTTTTGTTATCTTATCTAAGCAAGAAACAGTCATCAGTATCATTGTCTACAGCCGAAGCAAAGTATATTGCAACACCATCATGTTGTACATAGGTTCTATGGATGAAACAAACTCTGATAGATATGCAGGTTTAGTATGATTAGCCCATTCTAATATATTATGATAATACAAGTGCCATTAGTATCTCAAAGAATCCAGTGATGCATTCTAAGATAAAGAACATTCCAATCAAGTATCACTTTCTATGGGAACGGGTTGTAGAGAAGAACATTATAGTTGAATATGTGGGAACAAAAGAACAGGTTGTAAATATCTTTACAAAACCACTTCCAATGGAAGCCTTTGAGTATCTTTGACAGAGACTTGAAGTAATTTCTACTCCAAAATGAATGATTTTGAATGCTTATCTTATATGTCTTATATTTACACTAGGAAGCACCATAAAGAGGATAGTTCAGTTTGGGGTAGTAGTTTAAGGAAGAGTTTAGTCAAGGGGAGCAGCCCCAAGGAAATTTCAGCTAGGGGGAGAAGACATGATGAGAAGTTTCCTTTGTCATTGATTTCAAAAGGGGAGAGATTCCTTTTCCATGGATAGAGAATTAGATGATTGGAGAGAGAGCACATAGGCATTTTTCCAGGGGGATCGATGGTCATAGGGGGAGAATGAGTGATATGAATTCAGTATTTCATCAGAGTGTTGCCATCATTGCCAAATGGGGATATTTTTGATTAATTGGGTTGGTTTTCATTGATGTCAACCCTTGAAGCATGTCTAGTAGAAACTTTTGATATCCCCAATAGTATGGTTAAGGGACTTAAGTTTTTTTTATGTATAATGGTATGGAAATTAACATATTTGTAGGTAAGACTATTCTAGATGGATAGTACATGTCATGCCATTTCTGGTGATATGTGGATCGTCAAATAAATCCTCATGGTTAGAGATTTATGGCCTTGTGAAGTTGGAGAACCCTCATGAGTTATCTAGAAGGTCAAAGAAGTTAAATTATTCTAGAAGCTCCTAGAAGAAGTTGATTAGTCAAGTGGGTGAAACTAAGAGTTAATCATGGGTTAAGTTGTTGCAATAAGAAAATAATTAAAATATAATTTAGTTATAACTAGAAGTGGAGAGTTTATTATTTGTGGTTAAAGTGGTTATAAGTGGACAAGTGGTTAGAAGTGGGTTAGCCCTAAAAGAAGGAAATTGGGTTGAGTTGGTTAGAAGGTAACTCCTTGAGGAAGCTACATGGAAGTATAAATAAGAGAGCGAGGCTCTCCTATTATCACTTATTGAGCACATTGAATATCTATTATTACGTAAGGCTTATTGCAAGCACTCATTAATACATCTGAAGTTACGCAACTCTGAGGTAGCACAAAGGGTTGATAGTGAAATTTTTGGAAGTGTAGAAAATACTAAAAAAACCTCAGTTTTTGAGGTATACGTGAGATGCAGTGGAGAAGGGCGCGTACGTACACAAGATGATAGTATAACAGGGTGCGTACATGTGGTAAAATCCATGAAAGCTTGAGGAGATGAAGATGTCAGGTCTCTAGAGTTTGAAAGCAATCTCCCATGAAGGTATACAGTGATCAGGTACAACAGATCTATCTACAGGTTCAAAAGGTGTGTCTTATTTCTATATGTAGTTGGATTTTGTTGCCTACATGAGATATGGTTATGGGGGTTTCAGGATTTTCCCTAGAGAGAATATTGGTTGTATGGCACTTATTGTATAAGCCAGATATATAGAAGAACAGTTCAAGTATATTTGATATCTATCATTGGTATATCTTGTTAATGTTGAGGTACATCTTGTATTTCTTAGCATATGGTTAAGGATTTTTTTGGTACATGGTTGATATCTTGTAGTTTTGAAGTGGTTGTGAATTTTTTGATGCAGTGTGAGGATGTATATCAGTGAGGGTTTAATGTCTAGTCCATGTGAGGGTTATTACACTTGTCCATGATTATACACACATGTATGGCACATGACTAGAGAGATATAGATGCACTTGGTTAAGGGATATATAAGATGATGTATGCAAAGTGTATAGTTACAGATAAGACGCAGTGACAGGTTGCAAGTTGAAGTGATAGAGGTAGCAAAGTTTTTGAAGTTTCAGAGAAGGTGAAAACCCTAGTTTTTTTAAGGTGTACGCAAGCTGATGTATAGACAGGGTGCATACATATGCAGGCTTCAGTATAAACATGATGCATACATATGTGAGCTGCAGTATATATAGGTTGTGTACCTATTGGGTTTTGTTGGTACAGGATGAGTATAGGTATAGGTTGGTTACAATTCAGTGGCACAGGTTGGTTACAGGTTGTTGGAAAAAATTGGTATAGGTTTACAGTGGTATATCTCATAGTGACAATGTCATAGTGGTTTCATCATTTCACTTATATTTTAGGGCATCAGGATGGGGAAAGGATAGGTGGTTGTAGCCACCTTTTGGTTGTAGCTGGAGAACAAAGAGGTTTGTAGCCTCCTTCTAGTTGTACCCAGAGAATTGGGGAGTTGGAGCTTCCCTCAGGTTGTGGCCTGAAAATATAGGGGGTCAAAGCCTCATTCTAGTTGCAACTGGAGAAAAAAGGAAGTTGGTGCTTCCAATGAATGTAATTCTTAAATACATATAATAAAAATAATTATGTTGTTTTCTCTCACATTGGGTTTCCACATAAAAGTATTGGTGTACTGTGTATGTGTATGATTGTTCATTGTTCATGGTTTATTTATTTTGTGTTTATTGGATGGTAATGTTATATTGATCATAAATATAAATAACACTTACATACTGTGGTTAAAAGGATGAAAAATTGATATTAGTGATTCACCCCACTCTTAGTAATCCAACAAATAATACAAGAGAAACACTCAAAAACTCATCCTTATGTTTAGTTTAGAAATATAAATAAAAAGCCTTGAGAAAGTGGTGTAGAAGAAGAAGAAAAAGAAGAATGGAGAAGATGGAGATCTATGTTTGTTGATCAGAATATTGGTTGTTTTTTAATGTCCATACACTTTTATTCTAATCTTCTGACTTCCTACTTCCAACCCTTTGATGAAGTCCTTTCTTCCTTTTTAAAATCTGCACTTCTATCTTCTTGAGGTAGTTAGGGTTTTCTCTTCTTTAATTTTCCATACGCTTTTCTTTTGGAAATAATCACTTTAATTAGTTCATCATTTAAGCCTCATTATTGAATTTGTATTATTGACCTATGTTCCTTGAAGTGAGCCCTTTTTGTATTTAATAAAAGTTTTTAAATTAACTTTTATTTTGAAAATTTTAACTAGTTGTTTTTTTAAAGATAGGAATGTATTTTAATTTTTTGGGAAATATATTTGACCTTTCATCCATGGAAACCACTCTATATGAAATATTCATCATATCATATTTCCAACGAGTCCTACTAAGAAATATTTTGAGTTTCATATCTCAATATATAAGCTCGTGAAGTCAAGGTACCTGGCAGATTTATCAACAAAGCATAAAACTATAGTTGACTATTCTTTCCATTCATGAGATCATATTGGTCAATTTAATCTCTTGAAAACTATTCCATCATATTCCTGATGGAATTACCTTTCCAACAAGGTATATGTTTTCCAAATCCGACTCTCGTATCTTGAGATATGACCTTCGAAAAATCGTTGTTCAGCAGTCGTTCATCACATCTCATGGGTTAATCTTAGCCCTTTATTCAAATTCGAATTTTCCAATTGAAATTTTGACTTTTTCTTTAATAATACATATCCCACATGCATTTTTGGTTTTTATTTTTAATTTTTTATAAAGAAAAAGGCACCATGTCTTTCATGTGAAGCATATGGAGACTATGGAAACTTGGAGATTTGACCTTAGAAAATTAATGAATTAATTAAATATTTTAACTACCTAGTCATCATCCACCAAGAACCCAGTCAAAGATTAATCATAAGTGATTCAACGTCCACATCATTAGTGATTCAACATCAATGTGTCATGATTCCATTCGCTTCCATATGTCATCATTTCATTGGTTTCCATGTGTCATGGTTCATTGGTTTCCACATGTCATTAAATGATTGGCTACCATGTGTCATCAAATGGTTGGTTTCCATGTAAAGGGATATGACTTATCAAATTGGTTAAGTATTAGAATAGGAGTTCAAGAGGTGAAGTAATGTTAAGGAGAGAGTAATATGGAGGAATAAGGAGAGGATCAGTCGAAGGGGTGTGAGGGAGAGTGGAGAGATAAGAAGTGGAGGAATAAGATAAGAAAAATAACAAATGCAAGAGGATCCATGTGAGATAGGAGAGATTGGAGGTGAAATGGCTTGGGCATATGAAACTAGGGTGGTTATCAAGGAGGATAGATAAGGAGGGAGGATATATTAGTGGTGAGTGAGGTAGGAAAACATTCTTAGTATGGATCGGGTTCGGGAGTGAGGTGATAGAAAAGGAAATGGGGGAATGGGGAGGGATAAGTGAGAAACTTTCTAAGTGTGGGAGAGTGAGGTGAGGTGAATTGAGAGGGGAAAGGGAATAAAACTAAGTATAAAATAATGTGGAGAGAGGGGGGGAACTAAAAACAATATGGCTAAGTATAATAGAGTGTAGGAGAAATGGAAATGAGAGGAATAGAAATAAACATAAGTATGGAGAAAGGGGGAGAGAGGAAGATAAGAGAGGGTATGAGTGAAATGTTCTTCTAAGTATAAGAGAGTGTGAGAGGAGTATAGAGAGGAACAATAAAGGGACACTCAGTGTGGAAGAGTGGAGAAGAGTGGAGTAATGTAGCTCCAAGAAAATGTTGAGTTCCAAGAATTTAAAGAAAGGAACTTGTTCCAAGAGATTAAGAGAGGAGTCCCAAGATATTAATGGTTCCAAGAGTTTATTTCCAATAAAATACATGGTTCCAAGAAAAATTAGCTTTGTTGCACATGGAAGAAGTGATTATTTTGGCGATTAGACGAAAACCTGGATATCATGAGCATACAGACTCGTATTTTGAATCCAAAAAATGTGTGACAAATCTAAGACTAAGGGATACACAATGAACTTATAATCATTTGAAATTTTCTTCTTTTGATGTCAATTTTTTTTTAATTATTCCACGAGAGGGAAAATAGAGGTGACCAAATTTTCAATCATGAACTAGCTCCAACTGAGGGACAGTAACCCCATAAGGGTTGTTGAGAACACCAAAATATTAAGACCATATACCTTATTCATTAGGATATGGATTCATCTTCACAATGAATTCTTTTAATTCCTATTCCATGGAGTTATCTTCGAATATCACATCTATTTTACAACTGCTTTATTATGAAAAAAAATTACTGAAGAAGTAAACTATGTACAAAGAATATCTACCTACCCTATATTGCTTGAAAGAAAGGGAAACTTTGATTTCCAATGGATCCATTCAAGTATCCAACTAATTTTTGGAATGAACTCCTAAATTGCAAAACATATCAGGGTTGGTACCAAAAATTCAAGGGCATGTCCAAAGTATGTTGAGGAAAAATTAAGCCAGATGTAACCAAAATCTGATTGTGTTGCTTGGCCAACAATTCTTTGGAAACATGATTCAATGAAATCAATTCTTGGTTGCTCAAGATTGTTGCTATATTTGATTGGATAATGTTGGCATAGGGGTAGACCCAGGGTTTAGCTCCAAAATTGCACCAACCAGCCCTAACTACTGGCCCTTTCGGCAACACCTGTGAAGCATATGCAGTCTCACCCGAAGCAGTTATGGGGGAGTTGTAGGATAGAGATGTCTACAACCAAGGGGAATATCAAGTGGATCTAATACAATAACAGCGCAACATTCATATATCACTTATCAACTAGGATCTACTCGGCACATCTACTTATCAGATCTAAAATAGTAATGCAATCACAGTATATCAATGATAGAGACAAAGTACCAATCACTCATAACACAAGATATACGTGGTTCAGCCTCTCTCTAGGGATACATCCAAAGAAATTTTCTTTATAATATATTAGGATGAAGCATACAGTTCTTGTATGTGCTCTTAGCTAGCATATCTTCTCTCTTCTCCTCTCTTTCTCTCCCCTCCTTGCACACCCAACTACAGGGTTGACCTTCGCACCTAGCTGAAGATCTTACAATACCAAAAGGCTCTCCCACTTAGCACTTCTCTTACACAATAATAATCTCTCATAGAATACCAACAACAATTAGATCGAACAAATCGAACTTGAACGAACCCTCTTCCCTCATATAGGTTCTTATTTATACATTACAATCACTCACCGATATCCTTAGGTCGAAACCTAGGTGTCCAAAACCCTAGATACCAAAACCCTAGGTGTATAAAAACCTAGGTCACCTTGACCCGTATTTTCAAGGCTTCACCATCCTATCTTTCTTTCCTTATCACGCGGTGCTCCAAAGCATCCAATGGTGGCTTTCTCCGCTTTCTGAGTTTTCCACAATCGTTCTTTCTTTTTGATCTTTCATCCTCGATCTCTTCATCCAACATATTTCTTTCTCGAACTTCACTCCACCTTTTCTGCTCTTTTTTCTCACATTGACCCAGTATCAATCACTGTGTCTTCCACGCAGTTCACATTCTCCCTTTTCTTCCTTGATCTTCACGAACTTCCATAACCAAGTGCCAGCAAGCCCCCAACACTCACCTGTGACTTGTCCCAAGGCACTTCAGATCTGAGCTTCCTATTTTACTTCGACTTCATACTGCGAAGTGCAGCCTCTACTTTTTGTTCGATGCCTCCTCTCCTTCCTTGTGCAGACTATCTTTTCTGTGTCTGGTACCCAGTTTCAACTGCACCTGGTACCTAGACCCTTTTCCTTATGCTTTTACTTAGAGTTTTGATGTAGCTAGTTGTCATAGTACAACTTCAACAAACTCCCATTGACTAATCCTTCCTTCCAGTCTCCATTCAGAGTCTTCAATTGTGTATCTCCTCCTTCTTTAACATAGGTGATCTCATATGGCCCTAGCCAATGCGTTCTGAACTTCCCAGGATATTTGTTGAACTTATTGTCATATATCAGTACTAGATTACCTTGTCTGAATGCCGCCTTCTTGATGTGTATGTCATGGTAGACCTTCTCTCTTTCCTTTTGTACTTGCTGATGGAATCCTACAATAAATCTGTCTTCTTCGAGTTTGACCAACTGTGCAAGCCTCTCTTGAACAGCACTAGTGTCATCCATATCTGTAAAGGTAGCAATTCTTAGGCTTGGTACCAAATATTCCATTGGAACAACAACTTCAAGACCATATACCAACTTAAAAGGTGTTTGCATTGTCATCTTCTTGCAAGTGGTTCTATAGGCCCATAAGACGGTTGGTACTCTTAAATCCCAGTCATCCCTATTCACACTGCAAATCTTGGTTAGTGTTGTCTCCAAAATCTTGTTGAATTCTTCAACTGTCCCATTTGCTTGTGGATGGTATGGTGTGCTCTTATGATGGTGGACTGCAAATTCTTCAATCAGGGCTTCAATTGTCTTATTGATGAAATGTGTGCCTTAATCACTCATAAGGATATTTGGGCATCCAAACCTGGTTATGATGTCATCAAATATGAAGCACGTAGCTGTAGTTGCACTACAGTCATTGACTACTCTTTCTTTAGCCCATCTGGTTAAGTACTCTATTGTTGTAATTATGTACCTTTCTCCTGTGTGCTTTCCTGGTGGTTTTATAGGTCCAACAAAGTCAATGGCCCATTTCTCGAATGCTTTTAGGGTCAACTGTGTTTTTAATGGAATTTCATCTCTTCTGGATGGTTTCCCAACTCTTTGTCATATGTCACAGGCTCTGGAATAGTCTTTAGCATCTCTATGTAAGGTAGGCCACCAAAGGCAATCTCTAAGAACCTTCTGCACAGTTGCTTTACCTGCATAATGTCCTCCTGCAATGCCTTCATGATCTTCTGCGAGGATCAGTGGTCGCTCTGTCTCCATAATGCATCTTCTAATTATCTCATCAGGTCCCATATTGTATAGATGTCCAGCTATAAGGGAGAAGTCTGCAGTGCACACTACTAGTCGTTTCTTCTGAAGTGTTGTATACTCACTGGGTGCCATTCTTGTTGATAGGAACTGGACTATCTCTGCAAAGTGTTTATCAATCTTTCTAATGGCTAGCAGTTGTGCATCCGATAGTGTGTCCTCCAAACTAATGGGCTCTTCTCCATGTTCCAACCTCGAAAAGTGGTCAAGACCTTTGTTCATTCTTCCTGGATTTACTATGATCTCAAAGTCATATTCTCGAAATAGAAGAATCCATCTGCATATTCTCCCCCCCAACACTGGCTTGTTGACTAGGTATTTCAGCATGGAGTGATCAGTAAACATTTTAAAGTATCCTCCCAACAAGTAGTGATGAAATGTCTGTGATGCGTACACCATGGCTAACCCTTCTCGCTCAATGGTGGTGTAATTAATCTCAGGAGTTGATAGCTTCCTGCTAGAAAAATCTAACGGGTGGTCAATATCTCCTTCACCAAGTTGTGCTAACATTGCTCCTAAGGAAATGGAAGATGCATTGACATGTACATGAAACTCCTTCATCCAATCTGGGAAGACCAGAATGGGCACAGTGACCATCTTCTGTTTCAGTGTGTCGAAGCTCTGTTGGCATTCTTCTATCTAACTAAACTGACAATCCTTCTTCAACAATTTCTCCATAGGTGTTGTGATCTGAGCATATCCTTTAATGAACTTCCTGTAGTATCATGTGTGTCCCGATGCAGTGCGCAGCTGTTTGACTGAAGTAGGAGGGGGTAGATCAACTATAATGGAAATTTTGGATGGATCTACTAGCAACCCTTGCTTGCATACAATATGACCTAACAACACTCCAAATGGTGAAAATAAGATGCATTTCTTCAGGTTCAAGGTAATTTGACACTGCCTACATTTATCCAGCATTAGCCTTAGACATTCAATATGATTATTCAGTAAACTAAGAACAGTCCAATCATCAAAATATGCTTCTAGAAATTTATGGAAAAACTCCTTGAATGCTTCGACCACCACCCTAGAAAAGATGGTTGGGGAATTATTCAATCCAAATGGCATCACTGTATATTGGTAGGATCCCCATTATGTTGCAAATTTGGTCTTATGGCGATCTTCCTTGGCAATCTGGATCTGATGGTATCCTGAAAATCTGTCTGTAAAAGAATATACTTCCTAGCCTCCAACATTATCTAACACTTTGTCATTGAATGGTGTAGGGAAGGGGTCATGCAAACAAGCATCATTCAGCTTCCTAAGATCTACACATATCCCGATCTCTTATGTCTTCTTGTCTTGCACCATCATAGGGCTAATACATTCTGAATCTTTGACAAATTCTATAATCCATGCTTCCAACATTCTGTCGAGCTCAATCTTCACTTTCTCCTTATATTTAGGGTTCAATCTATAAGTTCTTTGTTTGACTAGTATTGCATATGGATTCAAATGGATCCTCATCTCTCCCATAGGCCCTTTAATTCCCTTCATATCGGTGAACTTGGTTGGAAACAAGTCCTAATCTTCATGCAGTAACTCTATGATCGTGTCAATAGTGGAAGCATCCCAATAATATCCAACATTTGCAAACTTTGGTGACTGCTCTATCTCAATATTGACCTTCTTAATCTTGATCGGTTGTCCAGTGAATGGTATCTCAACTCCTGGTCCTTCCACATCTCTCTGGCCTTCTGTTTCTATAATGTTTAGCTTACTAGGATCATCGTCTTCATCAGTATTGATGTTGTAAAAACCTTGCAGTTTTTGTAGAGGCGTAGTCCATTCATCCTCGTCTTGCTCCAAAGGGAGCCTAGAGGCCTCCTCAAATAATTTATGTCTGACAATCTTTAGTTCTTGATCCACTGAAGGATATTGACTTTCAAATAAGAAGGTGGTTACAAAATTCTAAGTCATACATTTCCAATCTATAGTGATAAGGCGCAACTCTACTTGAAGGTACCAGTTGATAGGTGTTGTGTCCAGTGTGTTGATGAATTTTTGCACCCACTATTCTTAGGGAATGTTTCCCCATGATTCCTCGTAACTCTGCACATGGTCCTTTGGAAAGCTTCGACCTATGTAGCGAGCTTCACAACCTTCTACTTGTGTTGAGAACCACACTGTCATTAGGGTACAACATTGTACCCATTCTGTAATGTTGTTTTTGTGTGTCCCCCACCATCTTGTTGGGGTTGCTTTCATGGCCTCATCCATCACCAACAATATTTTTTGCATTGGTACACTTTCTTCAAAGTCTAACAAGAAGTTTTCTAAAGGATTTAGACCATCAAAGCTGGGTAAGTAACTTACTGTTGTGTCGATCCAACGAACTTCTCTGGTTAATCTAGCACATCTTCTTGTAGATACTTCATACATATTATTTTGCTAGTTCTCTAGTGCTTCTTCTAAGTCTGATGAACATGTGCTATCACTTCACCAGCTTAGGTTCCCATCGGTTGTAGGATTAATGTAATCTTGTTGTCTGGCTGTTAATTTGTATATGTTTTCCAGTTCATATGCTTGGTCTTATTCTCTAATAGGTTATGTGTATCGCTGACCTTCATCTAGATCTAAAGGTGAAATGACCCTAAGGCCATCTCTTTCAAAAGTCATACGTCTCTTCTTTAAATCAACCACAGTGGAATTACTGAAAGCCCAATCAATTCCTAACAGTGCATGGTAAGGATAGCTATCATCAACTATCTCAATTACCTCAAAATATGCAAACGTTCTTACTTCGTCGATGTCCATAGGGACATGCTCCAATCATCCAAAGGGGATAACATCTTATTGGTTGCCCATCCTAAGCCTGATAGGGGAATAGATCAACTTTGTTTTTCCCATCAGTGCCCAAGTTTTCTTCATCATGGCATTGACCTCTAACCCTAAGTCGAGGACCACATAATCTATCGCATACTCTCCTATTTGAGAATTCAAATGTAATCCCTTATCGGTCCTTCTCTTCTTACAGATTTGATGTCCTACCCTATTCAATAAGGGGTCTATATTTCCTATCTCATATTGTCTGATTAAATTTTGTAGATCTTGTACAGCACTTTCATCCTGAATCAACTTAATAAAAGTATATAGAAATTCCATGAGCTTGCTTACCTCTTTTCCTTTTTTTGGAGGAGAAAACTGATCAAATGCTAGAGGCATTCCATATTCTCTCACTTCTGGTCTTGTCTTTGATGAGGAACCCTGGTCTCCTCTGAATTATTTTCTTGCTTCCTCAAATATTTGTCTTTCTTTCTTTGCATCAAAGGTTTGGGTCTTCTCTACAACTTTCCTAATTCCTGAATCTTTTGTAGTCTTCCCTTGGGTCATTTTGTCATCTCCTGTAACAACGCCTCCTCTAGTAATAACTGTGACTCTAGGGTATTCTCTGTGAGGTTCAGCTTTGATCAATTGTAACTACAGGTTCTGTTGAGGTCCTCGTTTCTCCTGAAGTTTAGCCAGCAATGTTGGACATTCCTCAATAATGTGTTCGAAAGAGTTGTAGTAGCTACGAGTGGTACAAAGGTTATGATAGTCCCTTGCCAAGTGTCTTGGTTGTGCATAGTTATAAAAGAATATCTATCCTCATCCTTGACCCATACCTCCTCCTCATCCTCATCCTTTGAATCCACCACGAGGATTGAATTTCCCCTCCCAGGGGAGTTGTACTGTGTAGAGTTCCCTTCTTTCAGTTTTGATCAGAAAAGCCACAGTGTAGTCAATAGATTATCGACGTTTCGGATCCAGATCAGGATCCATCTTCAAAACAAAGAGCCTGGGTTTTAAGAGAAAGAGAAGAGTTGGTATAAATACTGGAAGTGGGGAAGTTTCTTAGTGTCGGCTAAGTGGAATGGTTTATAGAATGGTTCATAGCTGCTCTCTTACCACACATCAAAGTTCCTCTGATGAAAAAGAAGATTGCTTTGTAGTCTAAGGAACTGGAGATCGCCATGAAGCTAGAGTTATCCCCTATGGGAAAATCCAGCTCACATATGAGTCAGATATTGAGTCAACTAACTAGTTTGTCTTTGCAAGTCGAAGATATGAAGAAAGACAAGAGAAAAGATAAAATAAAGGACATCTGGTGTGTCAGATGTAGATCAAAGGGTCATGACAAGGAAAATTGTCCCCTATTCCATGAATACTTGGCCTCTAGAGCTACAAGTCCTTTGAAGCAAGTCACCTTACCCTGGTGCGAAGTATGCAGGAATAGACATCGCCCTGGAGAGTGCTATTTCATGCAAAAGTATGTTTAGACACCCACAAATTTGTATTGCATGTTCTGTAAGTCCATAGGACATGATGATAGGGATTTTAGGGCTTACGATCTCATGCATGAAAGGTCAAGATACATATACAATATTCAAGGTGAAGTACAACAAGAAGGGAACTGATGAGTGAGATTGTTGTGGGTGGGATTTTTGGTTTTGATCGGAAAAGCCACAGTGTAGTCAATAGATTGTCGACGTTTCGGATCCAAATCAGGATCCATCTTTAGGACAAAGATCTTGGGTTTTAAAATAAAGAGAAGAGTTGGTATAAATACTCGAAGTGGGGAAGTTTCTTAGTGTCGACTAAATGGAATTATTTAACAAATTTAATTATTTTATAAGATATTATTTTATAAGATATTCTTAGAAGAATCTCTATTATGAATAATTTGTTCGCCAACCTGTCTTTCTTTCCTTCTTGTGTGGTGATCCAAATCATCCAATGGTGATTTCTCTACTTTCTGAGTTGTCCACGATCCTTCTTTCTTTCTGATCTACCATCCTCGATCTCTCCATCCAACATATTTCTTTCTCAGACTTTTCTCTACCTTTTCTACTCTTTTTTCTCACTTCGACCCAGTATCAGTCACTGTGTCTTCCGCGCAGTTCGCATTCTCCCTTTTCTTCCTTGATCTTCACATACTTCCATAACCAAGGGCCAACAAATAAGGAGTTTGAAATTTGAGAACACTTTTATTTTTCTCTACATTACTAACCACATTCAAGATTCTTGATTCATTGCAAATGTCTTGAAAACATTCTTCTTTCATGGAATGACAGTCTTTCCCATCATTGTTCTCAAGATTAATTTCTTCCACCAATTCTTCTTGCTACCAATGTTCTTGTGTTTTTTTCTTCATCTGTTGCAACATTTTCCACATGAGTATGTTGGTTGAAATATTCTTGTGCATTTGGTGGAGGCTCATCAATATCATTTTCAAATTTGTTGCTTGAAAGATATTCATATGGAGTATACGAAAATCTGAAATCTTCATTGTCTTTTATACATATGGGAGAGGGTGGGTAGGAAAAATTTTCAGCAAATGAAGTTTCCAACACATCCCAAATGGTAATAATCCCAAGTAGCAACACATTGTACCATTCAAGAGAATCCCCATGCAGAGTTTGTAAAAATAGTTGACATGTAACATTGTCTTCAATGAGATTGAAAACATTACATGTACTTTTGAGTCTAAACAAGTGTTGCTCTGCATCCTCTAAAGTATTTCCAAATAATTTGGAAAAAAAATCAATAGGATTATCACGCATTTTAAAATCTACTTCTGGCATATTTAAAGGTCTTCTATGAAATCACCTCCTTCTTTGGATAACTCTTCCTTTCTCTCAATCTTGTAAATCCATTGGTGGGATATACGAAGAAGGTAAAGGAACATGATGACATGAAATAAACTCCTCAAAGGATTCATAATATAGCTCTTCTTGAGATTCTTGAATCCTTTCAATGGAGTTCCCATGGAATTTGAGAGTTCTTCCAATGGAATCACCAGGGAGTTCATCCTCTTGAATCTTTAATTGTCCTTGGATCTTTTTGAGGTCATCCAAATATTTTTGAATAATATTTTTATAAATCCCTTGCATCTAGAAAAAGCAACAGTATTTTTGAATTTTCTTTTCGAAACTTTGAACCATGGAGACTCTGGTTCTTCAATCCTATCTAAAACAAAGCCTCGGATATCTTGAAAATAAATTGTTCCCTAGAGGAGTCGCCAAAAATGTTGATGTCTAGATTTTTTAAGGTCTAAACAACATCCTTGCTAGGATATGAGTCCCCATGTATTTTATAGAGGTGGTACTCCTCTTTGGTTGAAATATATATCTTGAATATATTGGGTTAAGAAGAATGATAGACAGGAAACCCCATATCTTATTGCTTAGTTTTATATTGAAATGGTTCTTGATAACCTTATCTAATATTTATGTGCAACAAATTGCTTCTTTACAATAAAATATTGAAGAAAAGCTTCAATATTAGAATAAATGTATAGTCATCATCACCTATGAAACCCTCTAAATCACATACAATTAGAGGATATATATATATATATATATATATATATATATATATATATTCTCACAAGAAAAATCATGAAGTGATTTTGATCATTTCAAAGAAATTTAAAAGCCTTATGCATTTAATACTGTAAAGAATTTGATAGGCAAACTCCAAAAATATCACACTAAGAAATACCAAGATTTGAGAAGTCATTAAATCAATTGCCCCAAAATAGTTCTCTATGAAGTTTTATTCATAAAATATATTCAACAATACAAAATATCTAAGCAAACCAATTGTCTAAGTGTTCAGAAATGAAGCTTGTCAAAAAAACAAGGACTAAATTCCTATGAATCCAATAGATAATCATATCTTACATATTACAATCACATATATGGTTGTAAATACTCCATGATCATATAAGAAAAGTATTGGAATAATACAAGAGAAACACTCAAGAACTCATCCTTATGTTCAGTTTAGAAATATGAACAAAAAGACTTGAGAAAGTGGTGTAGAAGAAGAAGAAGATTGGAGAAATGGAGATCTATGTTTGTTGATCAGAAGCTTGGCTACAGGTTGATGGCTAGACCCTTTCTATTATGATCTTCAGATTTCCTGCTTCCAACCCTTTGATGAACTCCTTTCTTTCTTTTTAAAATCTTCTCTTCTAACTTCCTGAGGTACTTAGAGTTTTCTCTTCTTTAATTTTCCATACACTTTTATTTTTGAAATAATCACTTTAACTAATGCCTCTTTGAATTCTCATTACTAAATTTGTATTATTGACATTCATTCCTTGAAGTGGGCCCTTTTTCATATTTAACAAAAGTTTTTAAATTAACTTTTATTTTGAAAATTTTAACTAGATGTCTTTTTAAAGAGAGGATTGTATTTTAATTTTCTGGGAAAGAGATTTGACCTTTCAGCCATAGAAATTGTTCTATATGCAATATTATTCTTATTGTATTTCCAATGATTCCTACTGAGAAAGATTTTTAGTTATGTATCTCAATATATAATATTGTGAAGTTGAGGTACCAAGCAGATTTATCAGCAAACCATAAAAATATAGTTGGCCATTCTTTCAATTTCTGAGAGCATCTTGGCCAATTTTGATCCATATTTATGAGATGAATGAAATGAAACACATATTTATAAAATTAACATAGATATATAGAGAACACTAACAGAGATACAGTGAAACTTAACTTCTATTCAATAAATAAATCTGTTGAAACTATAAAATGCATAATGAAACAATCTTACTCGAATGGTGGTAGATAATCTCTGAGAAGGGATATGGAGGCTATGCACATTCATCAGAGCACATTACAATGAGGCCTCCAGACCTTTTTAGCATAACAAATTAAACAAAAAACCCTAGACATCTATTGGTTTTCTCTCTTTCTACTCTTCTACTATTGGTCTAGGGGATTCTTTATGGTTATTCTGATCCTACCTTACCATCCTAGTACTAACCTTGGTTCAGATTTGATAAGATTCCCAACAAAATCCCTTAAACTATTGGCCCCCCTTGAAAACCAGAAGGCAATGCAGCACATAGAGTGCACTGCGCAGTCTCACCCGAGATAGCTTTATGGGTGGCTGCAATACTCATGTGTTTGCAACTAGGTGTTAGGACCTAGAAATGTCCCTTTTTCACTATATCTTTTACCCTTTCAACCTTATCATTTCTATGCTAAATTCCTACTTTAATGCTGCCAAGACCCTTTTTCCCAAGGTATGAGTCATTAATCTTGCTTTGATATTCTTATTCACTTAACACATTTGATTGGTAGTATTTCTCATATTTTACCCAAAAATGTGCAACTAATGATCAAAATGTGTAGAATAGCCAAGCCTTGAAGAAAGATCGTTGTTGTTACACCAATTGTTACAGTTGTGCGCTAATCTTGCATGTTGTTACATGATTGCGCACCTTTTTTGGAAGTTGTCATACTTGTTGCAATAGACGCTCACTGATCCTAGAAGTTGTCACACCAACTGCAACATATGCGTACCAATCCTAAAAGTTGTTACACTCGCTACAACAAATTTCCACCGACCCTGAAAGCCAAATCCTAAAGAATGATCCTCTATTGTTACACGTTTTGTCTCACGCTAATTCTTTCTCCCGATTTGGTGAATATGATAGATCTCTTGTATCTTACGAACAACTTGAGAATCTATGATTCTCAAGGCTATTATGAGTCCATTTTGAACTAAATGACTCTGTCTTTAAATAGTAGAGCTTTTGNCAAAGAGTGAAGAAAGAGCATATTGTATCTGAACCCTTTTTCGAATTAATAAATAAGTGCATTGAGTTTCTTTAACCTACTGTAGCCTATTCTCGAGTGGATTCAGTGAGAAGGAAAGGGCCCACCTTCCTCACAGGCTCCCCTATGTTTTGATGTTTTGAGTCTTAGCTTAGTTACTCTGACTTGTGTTATTAATCTGTTAAGCATTCTTAAGAGTACAATTGTTGTTACAGTTCAGTCCCTTCCTGTCAAATGCGCATTAGTGTGTCTCATGAGAATTAGAAGTCAAGTGTTGTTTACTACTAGAGAATCGTATTTCTGCACTAGGTAAAACTCTTCTTTCAAGCAAAAGTAATTAGAAGTGTGAATTTCCTTCCTGCAATTAAATTAGATTTCTTCTTGGCAATTAGCACAAAATTCCCTTCTACAAGAATAAAATAGAAAATTAGAATAAAACAAATAATTCAAGATTCTTATACTCTCAACAATTTAGATCCCAATTCTGCAACAGTAGATTACAACTCTAGCTGTATCAACAACTTGTGTTAATGTTTTGTTTTCAAAAATCTGTTTCTTTCAATGCTGCAACTTGATTAGTGTTTGATTTCATCAATCTAGCATAGACTGTGCACAATTATCTTTCAATAACAAAACTTCCCTAGGTTTGACAATTTATATTAAACACCTTAATTATCTATTTATTTAGACAATTAAAGTGCCCAACATTTTAGCGTCATTGTCGGGGAATATAATTAGAGATTATTGTAATCACATTAGTTTTATTTTCTTAGGAATGATTAGTCTGCATGAATCAAAGAACAAGAGGATGTATCCCCAAAAATACTAACCCTATAGGTACCAGAGGATGTGGAGGAAGGAACCCTACACTGGGAAGACCAACCTTTGTTGATGATATTATAGCCAGAGAAGATTCTTCTTCAGGATCTATCTTTCAAATCCTCCAAGAAGACATATTCCTCAGTCATCAAAATTACCCCATTTTGAGACATCATTTTTATCAGGGGTTGAAGTTGAATATTTGTCACCAACAAATCAACAAGCAACACTGGAGAATATTGAAGATCAAGGAAGTGTAGTGCAGAACAGGGAAAATCCAGAAGAAGTGGTTTATTAGATCAATGGATAGATAGTCACTAAAGAAGACTGGGACGATGTCCATATTGAGTGGAGAGAAAGAGCACATATGGAAAATCAAGGGGACAATGAATAATAGTTCCACCGTGAGATTCCACCAAACAACGAAGATCAGGAAAATGATGAAAATACAATCTCTACCCTAGTATTTCCTATTTCTAATATTCCCACACAAGGGATGGCTCATATGAAAAACATACATCTCTCAGCTCTGCCAAATTTTCATGGATTATCTACAGAGGATCCAGATGAGTTTTTGTTTGAATTTTATATTTTGTGCAGAAGCTATGACTACACTACCATTGCGTAGAAGCTTAAATTGTTTCCAACTACATTGAAGGGTAATGCATTAAGATGGTTCATGAGCCTTGGAGGAGAGAATATTTCAACATGGGGACAAATGAGGCAGCTTTTCCTGAACAAGTACCAAGACTACTGTCGAACAAGGGAACGAAGAGAGGAATTGTTAAAAATATCTTAGAAGGAGGACGAGACCCTTGAAGATTTTGTGGAGCGACTCAAGTATAATATACAGAGGTCTAGACATCTGGATGTAAGTAAGGACATTCTGAAAACTATTTTGCTAAAAGGAGTTAGAGATGATTGTTTAGATATGTTGAATATGCTGGGCAAGGGAGATATATCTAAGGAATCCTATGATGACATTGTAAATCTCTATAAAATATTCTCTCAAGGATCTACAAGGAATAATTCAGCTACCAGGGATAACACTTTTTCAAGGGTGCAGAAATCAACCAATGGAGGGGAAACCAGAGCAGGAATAGTTAATCTGTTAGAAGATTTCAAAACAAAGATGATTAATTATTTTTCTTCACAAATTGATACTCTGTAGATTAAACATAAATAAGAAGAAATAGAAAAGGAATTGTCCATTTTATGTCTGAAGTGCAGAGACAAACATCCAAAAAGGGAGTGCCCATTGAACAGTGTTCAGGTATGTCTTATCTGTGAATTGGATCATCCCTATGACAAATTTCCCTCCTTACCAGGTGTAAAAGCATCAATGCAAGCTAATAATGAGGAAGCAGAGGTTTCCTATATAATTACATAGAGGAGACAATGGAAGCCACAAGGTCAAGGTACAAACTCTTAATTCTCTCCTACAACACTTAATTATTGGAATAATATGAACAATCAGCCATATGGCTAGATGAATTCCCCCCCTCTAAATCAGATGCAACCTCCTTATCAGGATCCCAATGCATGGTTACCTATGCCCCAACAACACAATCACCTTAGGAAACGGAACCCATATTGGAGAAGCCCTCAACAACATCTTATTTATCAAAACCATCACCAACCGAACCCCTATCAACAACAGTTCCAACCTCAGTACCAGCAGCAACAGCTGCAGTTACCTCCAAATGCCCCACAGAAAAATCCTCCCTTGCGACCTCATATGCCTGTGCAACCTAACCCAAATCCAAATAATAAGGCCATTCAAAATATTGATATACATAATGTTCCAACTCTATCTATTACTCCTATGCCTTGTGATGAGATAAGATTGAGACCAGGGAGAATAGTCGAGCCAATAATTGAATATGCTCCATCTTCAAAATTAGACAAGGAATTAGGGGAAAAACCATCTGCTGATACAGAATAAATTGACCAACCGATCATAGAATTAGCAGATCCCCCATTCCCTGAAAGACTCGAAATTACCAAAACTGTGGAATTGCCATCCTTCAATCTCTTAGGAGAATTGCAGAATTTGAATGTTAACATTCCATTATTACAAGTGATTAGGGATGTCCCTATTTATGCAAAAACTATGAGAGACCTCTGCATCAAAAGGCCTGGAAAGAAACCTAGGGACCCCCTCACAGTACACGTAGTGGGAAAATTGTCTGAACTGATGTTAGGAAAAACCCTACCTATTAAATATGGCGATCCAGAAAACCCTACAGTTACTATCAAGATTGGGCAGACATTTATTTCCCATGTGTTAGTTGATTTAGGGGCAGAAATTAACATTATGCCAATAGAGACTACACAATTGCTGCAACTCAGAATGCAAGTCCGACCTACTCCTATTGTCTTAGAATTAGTTGATCATTCTACCATCCGACCAGAAGGAGTAATTGATGATCTAGTTATTTCAATTGACTCATGGGAGTATCGTGTTGATTTTTTCATTTTGCAACTCAAAACCTGTCTGGGAGGCCACCCTCTAATTCTATGAAGACCTTGGTTAGCTACATCCAATTCTTTCATTGGCTGTAGATCTAGTTCAATGACCATATATGATGGTTATGACACCAAGAAACTTACCCTTTATCCTCATGCTACACCCAGTGTGGAACCCAAAAATTCTTTATGGATGGACATTGAGGATGAAAGCGCTCTGCCTGTGTTAACCATAGGAAAATCCCTGAGTTTCAAAGATGATATAGAGGATGAGTTAATCAATTACTTTATCTATGACCCCTCTACTGTTACACAGAACACGCACCACCTATTAAGTATAATCTTCGACACTATCCCCCAGGAAGGAATGAGCCCAGACTTGTTTTTTGAAACTACTGTAAATCAAATTAATTTAGCTGAAACAACAAACACTATAACAACAAATGATGAAACAACCATTAATGAAACAATTGAATTATTTCCTAAAGTCAGTTATAAGAGCATCGCTGTAGAAATCGAACCTGGAATGACCCTGAACATCAATCCCGATTTATCTTCTGTTGAAACTCGTCATTTGATGAAGTTATTACTTGACCATTAGGAAGCATTTGCCTGGGATTATATGGATATGAAATGGATTTCCTCTAACCTATGCACCCATCATATATACATCAAGGAAGAATGCCGACCCATTTGCCAACCCCAAAGGAGGATTAACCCTAATCTTAAAGAGATCGTTAAAGAAGAACTACATAAACTTCTAAATGTTGGCATCATATACCCTATATCAGACAGTGAGTGGGTTTCACCATTGGTTATTGTACCTAAAAATAATGGTAAGTGGAGAGTGTGTGTGGACTATAGAGCCCTGAATAAGGCCACGCAAAAGGATCATTTCCCTCTGCCATTTATCAACCAGGTTCTAGACAACCTATCTGGGAAAAAGTTTTTCTCTTTCCTAGATGGCTTTAGTGGCTATAACCAAACAAAAATTGCTCCACAGGACCAATATAAGACCACCTTTACCAGCCCTTGGGGTCCATTTTCTTAAAAGGTTCTCCCATTCGGCTTGTGTAATGCACCAGCCACTTTCTAGGGAGTTTTGATTGGTATTTTCTCTGATATGGTGAATGATTGTATGGAAATATTAATGGATGATTTTACACCTCATGGTATTGATTTTGATGAAGCTTTGACTAATCTGGAAAATGTGCTCAAAAGATGTATACAGTCTCATCTTTCTCTAAGTACAGAAAAATGTCATATGATGATGAGCAAAGGTGTGGTGCTCAGACACTTCCTTTCTTATGCAAGAATTCAAGTAGACCCATCCAAAATCCAGGTAAGTTTGGACATTCCATTCCCATCAACTCAAAAAGAGGTAAGCAGATTTTTAGGGCATGATGGATATTATAGGAGATTCATCAAAAAAATTCCAAACTTTCATCTCCCTTATTTTTCCTATTAACAAAAGATGTTGAATTTCATTGGACTAACAATTGTGAACTGTCTTTTACAGATCTGAAACATAAATTGTCCACAACTCCCATTTTGAGAGGGCCCAATTCGGCTCTACCTTTTCAAATTTCCTCAAATGCCTCAGACACTGCAATTGGTGTAGTACTTGGGAAACAGTAGGATAAGGATCCCTATGCTATCTACTATATCATCAAAAACATGGCTCCTGCAGAGTTAAATTATACAGTTACTGAAAGAGAATTCTTAGCAGTAGTTTATGCGATCAATAAATTTAGGCATTATATCACTAGTTATCCTACTTTTATTCATACTTATCATACACCAATTAAATATATGATGAATAAACCTATTACTAATTCTAGAGTAACAAGATGGTTGTTATTCCTTCAAGAATTTGACATCACTATAGTAGATAGACTAGGGAAGGAAAATGTGGTTGCTGATTTTCTCTCAAGACTCCATATAAATGATGATTCACTAGTAGATGATTCCTTTCCAGATTCATATTTGTTTGTGGTATCTACTCACTCACCTTGGTATGCATACATTGCTAATTATTTGGTTGCAGGGAAGATACCTCCACATCTATCTCCAAGAGAAAGAAGGAAGATCATTCAGAAGAGTGCTCGGTATAGTTGGATAGAGGGATACCTTTTGTACACAGGCCTAGATCAAGAAATCAGGAGATGTGTGAGGGATGATGAAGTTTATGATCTGCTTAAATCTTTCCATGATGGCCCTTGTGGAGGTCATTTTTCTGATAAAAGGACTGGGCATAAAATTTTGAGGATGGGCTATTTCTGGCCCACAATATTTCAAGATGCGAAGAAATATGTCCAAGCCTGTGATAGTTGCCAATGCATGGGTCAGCCACATCATAGGGATGAGATGCCTCTTCAAACTCAAGTAGTGTTAGAGCCTTTTGAGATATGGGCCATGGATTTTATAGGGCCCATTAACCCACCTTCAAATCATAAAGTCTATATATTGGTCTGTACAGATTACATGACCAAGTGGGTAGAGGCAAAAGAACTCATTCAGGCCTCAGAAGAAGATGTCTTGGCATTATTTTATGAAGATATATTTGTTAGGTTTGGAGTTCCCAGAGAATTAGTAACTGATGGGGGACCACCTTTCACATCACATAAGTTTGAAGCCCTCCTCAATAAATATCATGTCCTGCATAGAACAACTTCTCCATACCATCCTCAAGGTAATGACCAGGTAGAAAGTACTAACAAAGTCATAGAAGTTATTCTTACTAAGATAGTGAGGGAACATTATAGGGATTGGTCTGACAGATTGCATGAAGCTCTATGGGCTTATCAAACTACTTGGAGGAACACCACTGGTTTTTCTCCTTACGAGTTGGTCTATGGAAAGAGGCTTGTTTTTCGAATTGAATTCGAAATCCAAACCCTCAGAACTGCATCAGCATCCAACCTTGAATTGACTATGGCACAGAAGGCTAGACTGTAGCAGCTCAATGATCTAGATGAGAAGCGTTTAGACACTATTCATCAAACCACAGTGATTCAATAACAAAGAATAAAATGGCATGACCGAGTCATCAAGAAGAAATTGTTCAAAAAGGGATATTGGGCTCTGTTGTATGATTCATGGTTTAAGAATTCCAAGGCAAGATGTGCACATGATGGTTAGGACCTTATGAGGTGGACACTATTTTCCCCAATGGGACAGTCAGGTTGATCACTATTGATGGATCCAATATACAGTTGCATGCAAATGGTCATCGCTTATGCATGTATCGGTGTCCACTTTCCAAGACAGAATTTACATCCAAATGTGTTGCCGATACAAGTTATCAATTTTTGAAGGAAAAGGAGATTGCTCCTTCCCCTTCTATTCCTTAGAATTTTTCTCTTTTTCAATAAAACATTGTATATAAATAAACTTTGCAAAACTGAATTTATTTTTTTTCTATTTTCTTTTTCAAAAAAATGTATGCTTCGTTAATAAATTTCAGCCTAGGAAGGTATCAAGTAGCTTCTTGTGTGTAGAGAAATTGAGGAAAGACAAGATAGATTATAGGAGAAGAACCAAAGGATTAGTTTCTGGAAGTTGAAAAACCTCCTAAAAACTAAGTGATTCTGTGTTTGGAGAGGTTACATGCTATTACACCATGTGTTGTTACACCATGTGATGTTACACCATGTGTTGTTACACTGTTTTCCGACCACATGACCATGTGTCATTACACTATTTTTCGACCATGTGACCATGTCCCGTTACACCATTTTCCGACCACATGACCATATGTCGACCGCATTCCCGACTCTTTTGCCTTTCATGATGTTACACTCTTTTACGAAAAATTGGCCAATTTACATACTGCTACACCTAACTCCACCTTCCGGCCAACATATCTGCTGATACACCTACTGTTATTATCACTTTTGGCTATTTTCTACGTTGCTTCACCCACCTTCTCTAGCATTTTTGTCATTTCTACATACGGAAACATTGTTGTTTTGTCCAAATTTCTGCCATTTTTCAAAATACTTTATGTTCTCTCTGTCCCAACAAGAGCCACTTCATCATTACTTAAACTCCACATCCACAACTTTCCAACTATTCAACCACAGAAAGGACTCCACTTATGCTCCACTCGTCATATCGTCATTTCTCACGTTCTAGAGCCATCTCTCATTATTATAGTTGTTCCACAAGATACAACCATCCCAAGCTTAGTTGTTACACAAGAACCAACTACCCAGAGAAAGACTATTCCACAAGAACTAGTCAAGCCAGAATCAACTATTCCAAAGGAACCAATCATGGGTGTATCTACCACAGTAGAACCAGTTACACAAAATAGTGAAGATGTGCCACTTACTCAGCTTTTTTCTCAAATTGAGAAGAAGATCAAGGATACAGAAAATTCCAGGATTACTAAACTATTAAAGGAAAATGATAGCCTCAAAGCAAAGTTGGCTTCCTTAAAGGAAGAATTGCAGGTTGCTTGTCAGAAGAATCCAGAGGGGATATCCTTAGACATATTATCACTCACAAAAGTTGTTATGGACCAAAATCGAGAGCTCATGAGCTTTGAATGTGGTAATATCTATTTTCAGGTGGGGTATAAAGTAGTAAAAGTACCAGTCATTGGTCAGCCTAAAGAACCAATCAATCTCTCAGTCAAGACAGAATATGACCTTACGGTTCCACAAGAACCAGTAAGGTAGAAGAAATCTCAACGTAATAGAGTAGTTGTTGGTTTACCAGTAGCTCAAACACAAGAACCTATGTTACACACTTAAAATAATTATGTTCTAGAAGACAAGGCAAGCAGGACAAATTTTTGAGATACCAGATATTGGGGGGTACACACAGTTTTCCATACCGATACTTAGTGATTTGTCTTAACAATTTACATGGGAGGAATCATCTCCCTAACTTAGATTTAGTGTAAGGCTTGAAAGTGTTTTGCATGAAGACATGCAATGTCTTCAGTTGGGGGGCATGTTCGGACCCAAAAATGTCCCTTTTTCACTATATCTTTTACCCTTTCAACCTTATCATTTCTATGCTAAATGCCTACTTTAATGCTGCCAAGACCCCTTTTCCCAAGGTATGAGTCATTAATCTTGCTTTGATATTATTATTCACTTAACACTTTTGATTGGTAGTATTTCTCATATTTTACCCAAAAAAGTGCAACTAATGATCAAAATGTGTAGAATAGCCAAGCCTTGAAGAAAGATCATTGTTGTTACACCAATTGTTACAGTTGTGCGCTAATATTGCATGATGTTACATGACTGCGCACATTTTTTGGAAGTTGTCATACTTGCTGCAACAGATGCCCACTGATCCTGGAAGTTGTCACACCGAATGCAACAGATGTGCACCAATCCTGAAAGTTGTTACACTCACTGCAACAGATGGCCATCAATTCTGAAAGCCAAATCCTAAAGAATGATCCTCTATCGTTACATGTTTTGGCTCACGCTGATTCTTTCTCCCGATTTGGTGAATATGGTAGATCTCTTGTATCTTACGAACAACTTGAGAATCTAGGATTCTCAAGGCTGTTCTGAGTCCATTTTGAACTAAAATACTATGTCTTTAAATAGCGGAGCTTTTGTAATTATTGGGACAGAAATATAGTTGTGGAACAGAGAGTGAAGAAAGACCATATTGTATCTGAACCCTTTTTTGAATCAATAAAGAAGTGCATTGAGTTTCTTTAACCTACTGTAGCCTATTTTCGAGTGGATTCAGTGAGAAGGAAAGGGCCCACCTTCCTCACAAACTCCCCTCTGTTTTGATGTTTTGAGTCTTAGCTTAGTTACTCTAACGTGTGTTATTAATATGTTAAGCATTCTTAAGAGTACAATTGTTACAGTTCAGTCCCTTCCTGTCAAATGCGCATCAGTGTGTCTCATGAGAATTAGAAGTCAAGTGTTGTATACTGCTGGAGAATCGTATTTCTGCACTAGGTAAAACTCTGCTTTCAAGTAAAAGTAATTAGAAGTGTGAATTTCCTTCCTGCAATTATAGTAGATTTCTTCTTGGCAATTAGCATAGAATTCCCTTCTGCAAAAATAAAATAGAAAATTAGGATAAAATAGATAATCTAGGATTCTTATACACTTAGCAATTTAGATCCCAATTTTTCAATAATGGATTAGAACTCTAGTTGTATCGACAATTTGTGTTAATGTTTAGTTTTTAAAACTATGTTTCTTTCAATACTACAATTTGATTAGTGTTTGCCTTCATCAATCTAGCATAGATTGTGCACAATTCTCTTGCAATAACAAAAATTCCATGGGTTTGACAATTTATATTGAACACCTTAATTATCTATTTATTTAGACAATTAAAGTGCCCAACACTAGGGAATGAGCGGAGATCTGTGGTAGTGCTCTATAATCTTTATTTTTTCAGCCTACCATCTAGTTATAACATTCATTCTATGAATGCATGTGGAATACCAGATCTACTTAGTTACTCATTCATCTAACATTCATCAATTAATTGGGCATAAAGACATATTCATTCATTCACATAAAACAGTGTTACCCCTCCTGGACTACATCCACAAAGATCTGGCTCTCAGATTCTTTGTGAACTTCTTCAATCTCTCCTGCAAGAGCCTGAAACTTCTCTGAGAGTTCCTTTTCTTTTGTTTGAGCCCGTGTGGTCTTCTCCCTGAGTGCGTCCAATACCTGTATTGCAATCTCGTCACTGATCATCTTTGCACACTCTGTCTAAGGTTGTGTCATTTTCTTCTTTGTGTCTTCCTCCTAGGTAATGACCTCTAATGCTCACTCTTAGAGTGGTTCCATTTGAGCTTGGCACTCCTTCTTTTGTGTCTGTGTGGCTATAAGTTCTTCCTGCATCTTCTTCATATCATGTGCCCCTTTGACATGCTTTGTGATTGACATTTTCTTCTTCCTCTGCTTGAGGTACTGGATAGTTGTGCTTATCCTTTCTTCTTCTTGGTCCCATTGTTGGACCTGCTGATCCTCTTCCAGTTGTGTCCATAGTTTTTTTGCTTTCTTGAACAAGTCGACTGCTGCGCAGACTTGTCACTCCATCTCCTCTATCTGTGTTGTTTCTTCCTGCTTCCTCTACTCCTTCACCTCTGGCAGAGTGGTAGGTATGAGCTATCTCTGGAGGTGCTCGATATCCTACATGTATTGATCGATTTTCTACACAACCTAATCAATCTTATGCATCATTGTGAGCTCTGTTGTCTTTTGTGTTTTCTCCACTATTGGTGTGGGGCTTCTTGGTGTCATATCGGGCGATGGGATTTCATCGACATTGATGACTTTTGGGGGTTGAGGTGGTTGTTGTTCGCTTCCCTGTGGTTGCGGTGGTGCTTTGACATTTCTTTGAGGTTGTCTACAAGTCTGTCTTGGTGCTCCTAGTTTGGGTGGTGCCATGGTAGTAAAGGTGTTCTCCGTCGAGCTTACTTGGCTCTGTAACCTCTGAAAATTCACTCTCTTCTCTGTGTACTCTATTGCTCTATGTTGTTCCTAATTTCACAATAACCTTTGCGATCCCCACGTTCTAGATTTATCTAGGAATCGTGTGAATCTTCTCGGAGACGTTACCCAAATTGTGTTTTGATTGAACTGATGCTTCCTGCATACTTTCCATTGAATTATTTTGATGTCGCCATTTGTCGCCATTAATGCGGTGTCCCGTCAATTGTTCTTGTAATTTAAGTTTTGATAGCCACCATCACTTGGTGCCTAATTGTTGTACCCACCAATTCTGTTGTTTCCACCTTTTAGTGACCGTTGGTATTTTCTCCATCATGATGGAATTCTCAAGTGCTTGTGTACATTCTCTCTTTAGCGCATTATGCCTTTGTTGCTATCTTTTGATGTCTGGCATGGTAACCCCTTCTGCATTTTTTTTTTTGTAAGTGCTAGGAGGTTGACTGTCCTTATACAGCTTCAGTCGACTCCCATTGATCATCCCTCTGAGCTTTGTTCCTCCTAAATCCGTCAACTATATAGCTCCCCCATCTATGACAGTCTTTACTCCATATGGTCCTAATCAATGCATTCTGAGTTTTCTGGGGTGCTAAAGGGATTTACTGTCATACGCCAAGATTAAGTCTCCTTCCTTGAACTCTTTTCTCTTTATATGTATGTCATGCCAATATTTTTCCCTTGCTTTCTATACTTCTTGGTGAAACCCTGCTAGAATATTGTCTTCCTCCATGACCATCAGTTGATTTAGCCTTTCTTGTATTGCGCCTTGCTCTGTCATGTTTGTAATCATTGTTACGTGCAGAAAAGGTACCAAAAATTATAATCGCACCACTTCTTCTTGTCCATACACCAATCTGAATGGTGTTTTTCCTATCAAATTTTGCATGTGGTTATGTATGCCCACTGTAATGTTGGTATCTTCAAGTCCCAACCATCCCTCTTAACATTGCAAATATTTGTCAGGGCATTCTCGAGGATTTTGTTAAAGGCTTCCACTATTCCATTTTCATGAGGATGATATGGTGTTCTCTTTTTATGATAAACTTAAAACTCTTTGTTCATAGACCTAATAGTTTTGTTAATGAAGTGAGTGCCCTGGTCACTCATCAAAATCCTTGGGCATCCAAATCTAGTGATCACGTGCTCAAACAAGAAGTGTGTTGTTGTCTCTGTGCTGCAATATTTTACTGGTGTTGTTTTTTCCCATCTTGTCAGGTATTATGTCGTAGTAATAATGTACCTATCTCCTGACCATTTTGTTGGTGGGTTAATTGGTCCCACAAAATCTATTGCCCATTTTTCGAATATTTGCAAGGTTATTTGAGGTCTCGGATAAATCTCGTCCCTTATATTCAATTTCCCAACCCTTTGACATACATCGCATTTCTGACAGTAGTCCTTTGAGTCTCTGTGAATGGTTGACCACCATAGTCCTGCGCACAATACCTTATGCACGGTAGCTTTGCCTGCATAGTGTCCTCCTGTTATTCCCTCATGGACTTCTGCTAAAATCCTAGGTATTTCATGTTCTAGCACACATCTTCTCAAGATGTTATCTACTCTGATTTTGTATTAGTATCTTGCAATTAATTGATAGTCTGCAACCCTAACTACCAGATTTTTCTTCTGCGCGGTGTTGAATTCATGTGGCACAGCCCCTGTACTCAAGTATTGGATGATGTCTGTGAAGTATTCATCAGTTATCTGGAATGAAAATAACTATGCATCAAGAAATTTGTCCTCTAGATTTGTAGGTTCCTCCCCATTAGTGATCCTTGACAGGTGATCAGGTCCTACGTTTAACTTTCTTGGTTTGACGATCACTTCAAAGTCAAATTCCTGGAACAACAATAACCATCGACAAATTCTCCCCCCAACACTGGCTTGTTGACGAGATATTCGAGCATTGAATGGTCTGTGAACATCTTGAAATTTTTTCCTAGTAAATAATGTCTAAACTTCTAAAGAATGTAGACCAGAGCTAAACCTTCTCTTTCTATGATATTGTAGTTTTTCTCCAATTCTAACAATTTTATGCTAGAAAATGAAATCGCATGGTCCAATTCTCCTATTCCTAGTTGCGCCATAATAGCTCCAAGTGTTATGGCTGATGCATCTACATGTACATGGAATGTAGTTTCTCAGTCTGGGAATACTAATATTGGTGCAGTTACCATATTCTCTTTCAGGGTGTCCAATCCACACCAACAGTCCTCATTCCACTGAAACTTTGTTTCTTTCCATATCAATTTCTCCATTGGCACAGTGATCTGTGTATACCCTTTTATAAATTTTCTTTAGTATCATGTGTGTCCCAATGTCTCTCTTAATTGGCGGACTATTTTTGGTGGTGGTAGGTTGACACTTACTGCAATCTTTGCAGGATCTACAAGCAAGCCTTGCTTGCATACTATATGGCCTAACAGTATCCCAAAAGGTGTTCCGAAGATGCACTTCTTGATGTTTAACGATATCTGACATTGCCTGTATCTTTCCAACATCATCTGCAAGACCTCTACATGGTCTTTCAATAGGCTATAGACTTTCCAATCATCCAAATATACCTCTAGGAATTGGTGGATGAATTATTTGAATGCAACTATGACTACTTTGGATAATATTGTTGGTGCATTCTTAAGTCCAAACGACATGACCGTGTACTGGTAGGATCCCCATTATATGGAAAAAGTGGTCTTGTATCTATCTTTTGGAGCTATCTTGATCTGATGTTAGCATGAAAATTTGTCGGCGAATGAATAGGCTTCTTGTCCTCCTACGTTCTCCAACACCTCATCTATGAAAGGGGTAGGGAACGGGTCATGTAGGCACGCATCATTCAACTTCCTTAGGTCGACAGATATCCTTATCCCTCCATGATTTTTATCCTGAACTACCATAGGGCTTACCCATTCTAACTCTTCTATGAGTTCTATGATTCCAGCCTCCAACATCCTATCGATCTCATCTTTAACATTTTGCTTATAGATCATATTTAATCTATATGGTCGATGTCTGATCAGTCTTGCCTTAGCTCTAAGTGGTATCTTCATTTTTCCTAGCTCTCCTGCTATGCCTCTCATTTCTATGAATGTTGTTGGGAACATGTCGTTGTACTCATGCAGTAACTTTGTTATGCTTTCCATTGTTTCCCTGTCCCAGTAGTCTCCAATGCTAGCCATTTTGGGATTCTCAATTGTCCCAATGTTGACTTTATTCACCTTGATCGGTGCAGAAATTACTTATGTTTCTAGAGGTGGACCTTCCACTCCTCTTTCGCCTTCAACTTCCTCAATCTAAATATCGTGCGGGTCATCTTCATTTGGTGCTTCTTCCTGCACATGGTAGCATGACAATAGTTCTTTTATTGTCTGTCTATTTTGTTTTTGTTCTTTTGTTATGAGCTCAACTTATGGTTCTTTCATGAATATCATCCCTCTGATTTGTGTAAGTGTTGAGTCTGTGTTGGGTTCTCATGCTCAAATGAGAAAGTGATTGTAAATTTTTGTTGTAACACTGTCCAATTTGTAGTTCCTCTGTGCAATTCCTAGTCTGTATACCAGTTTGTTGGGATCCCTTCTAACATGTGAACAAAATGATGAGGCCATTCCTCCGGTGGTGTCATCCTCCATAGAGTTCTTCACATCTCCAAGTGTTTTGGCAGTGTCCCATGTCCATCATATTTATGCAATTTGTTTCTTCCCTATTCTACACCAAACCTGATGTGCAGTAACCACTTACATTCGTACCAGTCCTTGATTGTTTCTTTGTGTGTGCCCCACCATCTTGTAGGTGTTGCCTTAAGTGTTATATCCAATGATAAGATCCTCTGATTCTCTAACACTTCATCTTTGTATCATGTTAAGAATGCTTCTAATTCATTCACCCCATGGAAGTTGGGAGGTTCCCTTATCTCTGTACCTACCCATTTTATTGTGCGGTATATTCTTGTGCATATTCTTGTGGAGACTTCATGTAACCTCTGTTGCCAATTTTCTAAGCCTCTATCTGCATCTGACACATATGAGGTGATGCTTCTCCAACTAAGTACTCCATCTGTAGTCAGGTTCACATAATTTTCTTCCCGTGCGATTGTTTTGTACAACTAGTTGATTTCCTCCCGATCTAAGCAAGTTGGTTCTATGAACCTTTCTCCTTCTGATGGGTCCAATGGTGCAATGACTCTATATTCTCATGAATTGAATGTAATCTTCCTTGTCTTTAAGTTGATGATTGCCTGGTTGTTGAACGCCCAATTCAAGCCAAGAAATGATGGATAAGGGGTCGGGTCATCCACTATCTCTATTACTTCGAAGTCATATTTAGTGCGCACTCCACCTAGATCTATTGTTACCCCTTTCAGTCTCCCAATTGGTAGAAATCTGTGTTGATTCACTAGTTTCAGCTGAACAGGTGAATATCCTAATGTGGGCTCTCCCATACATTACCATGTTTTCTTAGGTATCACATTGACTTCGGATCCTAAATCAAGTATGATATCCCCCATGTTGAAATATCCAATGTTGGCATTCAATCTGAATTCCCTGCTTGTTCTCCTCCTTGTATGTAGATGATTGAGTGTTTTCTATTCTAGCTTCCCTTCCTCTTCTATGATATATATTTCTAGCATATTTTGTAATATTTTAACAGATGATGGATCATTTAGTAGTTTCACACATGATTGCAAAAAACCTTTAATCACATTTACTTCTCCTAGGGGTTGTGTTTCTGTGGTGTGATCCAACAATGGAGGTATCTCATACTCTGTTACTTCCTTATTATACTGCACAGTTGATGTCGATGCAATGTTTGGCTTCAGAAATTCTTGTCTAGCCTGTTTGAATGTCTCCTTTTCATTTTGTGCATCGAACTGCTTTCTTGGCTCAACATTCTTCTTCACCCATTGGTGTTGTGTTGGATCTTGTCCTACTATGTCGTTTCTTATCATATATCCTCCTTGCGTAACTACGTTGATGTTTCTTTCATCATCCCTTTCTTCTTCCGAAATCCACTGAACATTCTAATTATTTTGATTCCTCTTTTCCTCGATCTTTCCCAATAGTGTAGGACATTCTTCCGTGTCATGATTCGATGTACGACAATACATACATGTCACAATTGGAAGTGGGCATTCTCTTGCATAATTTCCTGGTTGTTGACAGTTGTGGCATACCACTGGTCATCTTCCTCTTCCAAAACCTCCTCTTTCTCTTCCTCCACCTCACTATCTAGTTTGATCCCCTCGCGGCGCATTATACTAAGGCGCCTAGTTATATTGTGTGGTATTATAGTGTGGCTACGCGGTATTCTACTGCGGTTGTGCAGTGTTATATTGTTGTTGCGGAGTGTTATATTGTTTATGCATAGTGTTATACTATTGTTGCATAGTGTTGTACGGGGTTGTTACTTGGTTAAACTGTGGTGCAGCTTGCCTGGTCATCATTTCTTCCTACACCTTGTATGCATATGATGTTCTTTCCCTCATCAAGTCCATGGTTCTGCAATCTTTGTCATCATGGCCTACTGACTTACAAAAGTTGCAATACGAGCTCTTTGGTACTATCTAGTGCTTTTGCATCAATGGATAGTGATATGGATCATGTCCCATTTTCTTACAGATTTCACACCATAGTCCTTCTATTGGCAATGTGTTTGGCATCCCTACTGCCATGTATTGCACTAAAGTTGGACATTCGTTCTTATGGTGTCCTTTTGTCCTACATGTGGTACACCAAACGACTTCTCTTTTCTCCTTACTTTTGTTTTGGTTTAGTTGGGAAGTTAAGTTCTTCAAATCCTCCTTCAACTCCTCTATGGTCGAATATGTCTTCTTATATTCGTTCTCTTCCAATTGTAGGGATGCATGTAGAATCTCTTCCTATGTTTGAAACTTTTGTTGTCGTAATGAATATTTCAAGTGTGGTAACAGTGAATTGACGAATAGATGCCTATGTTTCATATATGTCATGATGTATTTTAGCTTTCCCTTCAATCGTTTGAATCTCTAGTCAATCTCCCATATAGATTCTCCTAGTTTCTGTCTAATCTTGATCATCTCATTCATGTATTGATCCTCTGAAATCAGCTTCTAGAACTCATTTATCAGGAGCTTCTTGGTATCTCCAATCATTCTGGTTGTCCATGGCAGAATTTTTATAGCTAAACTTATGTACCAATCCAATGCACAATCTCTTAGCATGATAGCTAACTCTGCAAGTTTAGTGTCCTCATCTATGATATGTTTCTCTTCCCATATCTTTTCAGAGATAAACAAGTGCTTCTTCGAGTCCTCCGACACTTCTCCTTTAAATTCTGGTAACCTGATGGTGGGATTGTGTCCTTCCATCCTGGATGTTGAACTACTACCTCCACGCGATGTAGATACTTGGCTAATGATTTCTAAACTGTGTCCTCCAGTTGTTGTTCCTTGTGTAGATGTACTTCATGTTTATTTCCTTCTCCTGAAATTCAATTGTCTAAATGGTGGTGTTCCTCTTGGTGTATTAGTTTCGCATGGGTTTATGGGTTCCACACTAACACTGAAATGGATAGGATTGTTTCCTTCTATTCCCGCTCTTGGACCTCTCGTCTTCCTCTCGTATGTCATGCATAGGATTTCCTCAATCTACTCCACATCTCAGAGATCCTCTACCTGCTCTTCATCACTTTCCAAGCCTTCCCTCGTAGTTAGGACTCTCTTCTTGGTGTTCAACTTATATTGGTAGGGTACTCCAATACGCGTCTTTCCATCTGTTACCATGATCTTCTTGATATGGTATTTTTCCATCATGATTACGTACAAGGCCTCCTCCTTCTTTCATTTATCCCCTTCTCCTTCCATTTCTCCTTCTCTTGTCAGTGCTTCCCCCCTTCCCCCATGCACGTAGGGAAGTTTAGTTGTCTGACTCCATTGTCATTACACCTTTGTTATATAATAATATCTCAATGGAAGTATATAGTGATCTGATGTACCTACCTTAAGGTCCTTTCAAGAACTCTTTTTCAGCTATGCTGTAAGACTTCGTTGTATCTACTAGAAACTCTGTGATAAATCTGGCAACAATGTTGTCTAACCAGAAATCTACTATGCGTGTAAACTTATTGTCAACTCGTTGCAACTACGCGATCTCTTAAGGATTCCACTCTAGTTGTATGATCCTATTTATAGGATGGTTGTCTTTCAATCTTTTTATCCACTCCTACAATATGTGAGGGAAATCACAGAAAAATACTTCATGCAAGTCAGTGAATATGTACTTGTCCAAATATTTGTGCGGTGTCAACCTTGGATTTTTGTTATCTTTATGTGCAAACTCTAGCTCCTTTGTCTTCAACCAGATCTATATATCTGCCTTCGTGGGATTACACGGTCTCAACATCCCCTTTTAGATTCTCACTCTCTCACATTTTTGTCATATGATCCATCATTCTTTTAATGCCTCTTCAGCAGATCTCATATGCTCAATCCCATTTTGTTGGTTTTCTCTCTTTCTACTCTTCTTTTATTGGTCTAGGGGATTCTTTATGGTTATTCCAATCCTACCTTACCATCCTAGTACTAACCCTGGTTCAAATTTGATAATCTTCCCAACAAAATCCCTTAAACTATCGCCCCCCTGGAAAACCAAAAGGCAATGCAACACACAGAGTGCACTGTGCAGTCTCACGGGAGATAGATTTATGGGTGGCCGCAATACTCAGGTGTTTGCAACCAGGGAACGAGCGGAGATCTGCGATAGTGTTCTATAATCTTTATTTATTCAGTCTACCATATAGTTATAGCATTCATTTTGTGCATGCATGTGGAATACCAGATCTACTTAGTTACGCATTCATCTAACATTCATCAATTAATCAGGCATAAAGACGTATTCATTCATTCACATAACACAGTGTTACTGTGGTTCACCCTCTCTTGGGCTACGTCCACAAAGATATGGATCTCATCTTCTTATTATGGTTCAGAAATATATCACGTCGTATGTGTTTACATTCTTAGATATCACTCTTCTCAACAAGCTCCCCGATCCCTATGAGGCTAACTAGATCGCACCAGGATATTTAGCCTGCAATCTAACCCTCGGGATCAATTCACTCCCTATTTCCTAGCTCACCAGATTACGATTCAAGCATTTCTTACAACTCTCTTCCTCTCTGTCGAGACCCTTCTCTTTGTCTATCTTGGTTTTGTGTCTCTATATATCTTTCTTAAGTACTACTTATTTATATCCTTGGCTCACCAGCCATTACAATGAATTACAAAAACCCTAACCCTAGCATCGTTAGGTCTTCCTTGCATGTGTGCTTCACCTGCTTCACTTACACGTGCTACTTTTTCTTCCAACTGTCCTTTCCTCCTTGCATGATTTTCCTTCAAAAATAGCATTTCTTCCTAACTAGCCCTACATCCAACAACATCCAAAAATCTAACCCTAGGAAATGAAGCACCAAAATTCATGTGGGTCCCGATACGGTAAGTTGGTACATCAACTTCCCTGGGTCATAAATTTTCCATACGATCTCCATTTTAGGAGCACGATAGCCTGTTGGAAATTTATATCCAAGGACTACACATTATATCATCACACTCTAACTCCATCTATATTGTGACTGTGGCGAGCCCAAAAAATTATGTTTAGGGCCTCAAAATTGCCCTGGAAGTTTAGGACCTGAAAAGCTAGAAAACAACTGCCAAGATGAAAATTGTATGTGAGCTAGTAGGAAGAGGTGGATGGCCACAGATATCCACCTAGATCAATCCTCCTTCCTTAGGAAGTAATGGTCTCTATTTCGTTGAGTTTCCCCATCATATGAGGAAATTTTTGTTGAATTTGGCCCCGGGTGAGCCACGTTCCTTGGTGCAGGAGTTGCCCCACTTTGGCAACACGATAAAGTTGAAGCTTTTGTTGGTGAGTGCCCTTGACTTCTTTGTCCACGATCTGATCAGTGGATTCTTGTTCCATGCAGTTAGGGTTGAGATCTATCGGTTTCAACTATTTTGATATCTCTGAGGTGTCTAATAAGGGTGGAAAGTATGATCGAAGGAGGTCCACATTAAACATTGGGTGGAAGCCAAGGAAGGGGGGAATGTTAAGCTAAAAATAATTTTCACCCATAGCCTTGGTGATGGTGTAAGTTCCATAGCGGAGTGGACAAAGCTTCTGATGAAGTCCTATAGGGTGTTCTTTCTGCAAGTGCAACCAAACTGTGTCTCCCACTTGAAACTTGTAGTGTGGAATGCAATGTTGATCATGGCGCTACTTATAATTGGCATTGGACTTCTGCAAAATATCTTGAACTTGTTGGTGGATGTGTTGGATTCATTCAATGTTCTATCACTCCAAGAAACTCTTTGGGGTTGTAGGCCAAAGATGCTTAGTAACTTAAGAATATCATAAATTAGGTATGTTTGGAACATTGGGATAACTCAATAGCTAATGAAATGGACCACTTATCATGCATTCGAATAAGACATTACTTTTAGAAATCAATAATCAGACAGAAAGGTTTGAATAGGGGATGAAGAATACTAATCTAGATAACCAAATACATCAGTGTGCAGGGTCATACAAGATAGAAAGAAATTCTTTAATTCAAGTTTATGAGCTTAATAAAGAGATGACAGTCCTTAGAAGCTAAGACAAACTGAAGTAAAGAATAAAATGATGAAGTACATGAACAAATCTGATATTGAGGGAAAAAGAAGATTGTGATTCTTATTATCAAAATAAAAGTCTATTACAGTAGCAAAAAAATGTATCCAAGATTGAACCCATTGATCATCTCATATCTTTAGCTTTATAGCTTTACCATAAAATATTCAGATCCTATAAAAATGGATCAGATTTGCCAAAGATAGAAAGTCAAAACAACTTTACAAAAGAGAGGAAGTGATCCTCAAAATGAGGTCAACTCCTCATTTCATGGTCTTCAGATCATGTAGAACCTTTGTGTTGTGCAGATAATCCTTCCAAGGTTGTTTAATATCTCTTGAGGAAGATGAATTTTGAAGTTACCAAGTTTAGAAAAACCCTGATTTATTGCCCCCAAAATAGGTGCCAAATCAACTTGAACACCTCTTCTAACCTCCTTTGCATCAAATGTAGAATTTGATACTATAATTCGATAACTATCTTTAGAAAGAGTTTTCAACAGATTTGGCTGAGTAAAACTTCGATCTGGGCAAAAATACTCCTTCTCTGGCCAGTGACAGGTTTCGGTGGTTAACAAAAAGGAATTATGGATGTGTTAACCACCAAAATCTCTACTTTCGGTGGTTAATGAACATTCGTCCTGTTCACCTAAACCATCGAAAGCTCTTCTTTCACCAAAATTTAAAAATTGCAAAAAATTGAAATACCTTGTTGCTTCGATGAGTGTTCAAGGCTTCTTTGGTGATGTTGCTCCTTGTATAGGGCTTGAAACTTCAATTTGTTGTGTATAAGGCTCTGTTTCCTCCTCTAGAGAAGTGGCCAATTCTGCTAGGGTTTCCAACCCTAAGTGTTTTGGAGTTGAAGTCTGAGTCTCTTTCATCTTAAATCTTAGGAGTCTGAGTTGTTTATACAGCTTAGTGTTCTCCTTCATTAACAATTTATTTATTTCTAGAATCTTATCATGTTTATCCATGACATCCTTACTGATATCATACAATTCCACATTCCTATGAACTAAATCTACATTTTTCTTCTTGATTTGTTTCTAAGAGACTTCTAACTCATAAACCTTCTTAAGGAGTTGGTTTATCTTTTGTGACCTGCCTGGTCTTGGTTTGCTAGTGGATGCTTCTGCCAAGGGTTTGTTTTGTTCCTTAGGGGCAATTGGGGATGGTAGATTAGGGTATTCTTCATCCAATTTCTCAATCTGTACATCGCCTTGCTCTAGCTCCGAGTCACTGTATGGTAGGTTCAGAGGATTATCTCCCTCAGCAAGACCCTCGGTCTGTTCACCCTCTTTTCTGAAATTCAATTTCTGTTTGGCCCTCTTATGCTTGACAGAAGAGGACTATGTTTTCTGCTTTGGAGGTGAGATGGCTCTTCTCTTCCTCCTACTTCTCATAGGAGTAAGAGATTTCTTTGCTGCAGGCTTCTTTCCTTTATTATCTTGTTGTAGATCAATGGGAAACTCATTCCAAAACAAGAAATAGTTCCAGTCAACCTCTTTTTTCTTCAGAGATTCTTTAACTATCAAAGTGATTAAACCTTCATCTGATAACCTGCTCGCTACCTTACTAGGTTTAACTTTGACTTGTCGAGCCATCTTGGTGAGGGCCTTGTGAAGATAGTGAGGTAGGTTGATAGATGATCTTCTAGTAAAGTGGCTAAGGAGCTTGAAATGGTAAAACATTACTCTGTTATACCTTCCTTCATAGGTAATATAGGAAAATATGGCCTTGAGCAAAGCCTACCACTTTGCCTCCAGAAATGACATAGGTATATCCTTCTTCCAGATAAGAGTTTTGTGTTAAGGTTGTAGATAGGATCTGAATTCTATATATGCTGGTATAGTAGTCTTGAACTAGCACTCACTTGTCCTAGGTAGACCAGTGATCTCTGCAATTGATACCTTGTCCACTATAAACTCTTCCTTTCTAATGGTGGCTCTCCTCCCATCATATGATAGAGAAAAGGCTTATGAAAGTTGTTGATGGAAAATTTCCAGTTTCTCATAGTAAGAGAAACATCCAACCTGCTTGAAAAAGTCAGCGACTTCAGGATGTGCCTCCAAATACCAAGTTCCATCCAATTCGGTCCTCAGGACTGGTCCTGCCTTCTACATTTGCCCGAGTTTTATTGCGCCTGTCCTGCAAATTAACACACCTGCGGGCTAGGGGAGACGACAAACACAATTTCAGACGGGAACTCGTATCTGTGGTGAATTAATGGGCATGGGAATAGGGATGACTCAGCCTCTATGAGATAGACAGAATCTTAACAGAGCATAACCCAAAACTCAATTCTATATATGATATAAATTAGGATCACATAAGACTCAGGCTTGATAGCTCAATCAAAGGGATTTCAAATAATGATTTAAATGGGATATATAAATTAGGATCACAGAAGACTCGAGCTTGATAGCTCAATCAAAGGGATTTCAAATAATGATTTAAATGGGGGATATGCATGGCTTCTTCCTAGTCATTCTCATTAAGTACCTATGTGGTGCGAGAATTGCGTAGTTCTTCTTGTCTCTGAGGTTAAAATCGATGTTCTTTAGAGCTGGGATATGTCTTAATTGGGTTCCATCTATGTGTATCCCCTTCAGGATGTACGCAGTGATCAGTGTGTACTCAAAGTCCCGAGGGATGTTTTCGTGGTTCATTGGGCCAGCCAAAGGTGGTATGTACTCTAGAAAGACTGAAGGGATATTCTTCGCATTAGCCATATCATCGCGGTGTTTTCTTCACTTTACAACAGTGTGTCCAAAACGTCGTCCAGTCAATGGGGATCCTTGCAATCTGCTAGTCGAAAATGCTTGTATTCCTACAGACATGACTCTCATATCCATAAGTTATACAAGAATATCCTCCACAAACTTCTCTAACGTGATTGGTCTACCTGACATTCGCACTTGTAACAAAATAAATCAGGTAGGCGAACGAACAAGTGAGGTAATCAAACGGGTGGTGAGCTCTAGAAAGCACAGCATGATACAATGGATTCTCTGATAGCTCAAATATCAGTGATTGCAAAAAGTGGTCCCAACACAACGTCCAATGGGTTACGTAAGCAATGTTGTAACAGATTCCTCCAATGGAAAGGAATGCCTCAATCAATACGAAACAGTTTGTTATGGTGTGGTCTCAATGATCCAACTATGGTCTTTCTGGAAATAACTTTGTTTCTAGCCATTTTGGATCGTTATTCTAACGATCGGGGTGCCTCCAACGATCATATTGCTTCGCCGTGGAGAAGTCCCATTCTGCGTGGTTTTGTTATTCTGGCGAGGTTCAAGTTCTGCAGATCTGCCTCCTGGGAAGTATTTTTTGGAACTTGTTGTAGTTTTTCTAACTTGGCTTTCTTCTTACTGAGCTTCCTTTCCTTCTTTCCTGTGATCTAAGTCTCTAGATTCCTCTTTCCATTCTTATTCTTATCTTCTCTTAGCATGGTAACTTCGCACTGTAGATGTTATTTCAAAGGGGTCGAGGGTAATACCTTGTTTCTTATTAACTCTAGGGTAGTTATTCTTATTTCTTGCATGGGTAGGTCCTTCAAGCCTTTCTACATTATTTCAACCTCGATAGCTAGTTCTCCTGTGCTCTGTTGCTTCGACTTATCCTCTTGTTATTCTATTAGTCACTATTTTTCTAGCTATGAGGTCCCTTAGTTCTTGCTTTTTTTATTCTATATCTTCCTCTCTTTTTTTTCCTTCTAATCTGATCTTTCACAATCCAAGTATTTCCTAATAAAAGTGCAAAAGGGGTGATGTTCTCAACAAACCTAATAACTTCAAATTCTTCTTCAGTCAATGTATCATGAACAATCATAGGTATATTATTAAATCTTCCACATAGGATTATCATCTTTTCTTTAAACAAGCCTATCCTTCCCAATGAAGGTGTCATAGCAGGCTTTCCCAAAATTTCCCAAGTGCTTTCTGGCATAATGTTTACATGTATTTCTTCATCTAGTACACAGTCTATGTTGAAGTCTTCTATTATTGTGACTATGCTATGTTTTTCTTTCAATATTTCTGGTAAATTGATGTCGATGTGATCATCCATTGCTTCTTTTAACTGTATTAACATAGTCTCTACTTCTTTTTATGTATGATTCTTTAACATATCCTTAGTCTCTTGACTTGTAACATATTTTTCTCTATCAAATTTATTCAGATCAACTCTTTCTTCTAACTATGCCCTAGTTTTCATACTAGGAAAAAATCTATCAAGTAGACCTAGATTCATACTTTCGAAGAAAAAAATTCCACTTATCTTACCTTTACCAAAGAACAAAGCTTTAATATCTTGCCTCTTTTCTTCAGATCAGGTTTCTTTCTAAGCACAGAGCTTCGCAAGTCAAGTAGAATATTGCGCACTATAGCAATAGATCTACGCACTGAGATTTTTCTTTTCTTCAGTTCCCAACAATCATAGTTTCAAGTCCCGACAACGGAACCATTTTTTGGCACAAGGACAGATCCAGGGTTCAACGCTTTAAAAATGCACGAACAAAACCCTAACTACCATCCCTTTCAGCAACACCTATGAAGTATATGAAGTCTCACCTGAGGTAGAGGTAGGGTGGGTTGCAGGACTCAGGTGTCTATAACCAAGCTAGGACACAGATCTGTGATTACAACACTTAACAGAGCACTTAGCCAACAATATGCAGTAGATAATGATTCTTATTCACATTGTAGATTAAACCTTATTACATATCAGCACAGTAACAATCTAGATCTAACATTTCCAATCACTTAGCACATAGCATTAGCTCAGATATAACATTCATTCACATCATTAATAACTAAGCTACAACATCAGGTGTATTCATTATAAGTAACAACAACAAAACAGCATAAATCACATCACACAAATCACATCAAGACACAAGATATACATGGTTCACCCCATTGTGGGGCTACGTCCACCAACTTCTTCTTCTTTATTAGTCTTTCAAGCTCCTTACATTCATCCGCTCGTGTGCACAAAGCCACTGAGCCAAACTCCACAGAGGACAAGAGATCTATGAGTTGCACACCGGATCCTCCTTCCTAAAACCAGGTCAAGGCACAGAGCCAACTCCTCAGTAGCACAGAGCCTTACACACAATGTCTATGCACAAAGCCACTTACAAAACACTTGCACTTAGCTCTACAAGCCCTAACACATTCTTTCACTAAGCTTCCACTCATAACTCTATTTTACATCGCTTAGCTCCTACTTATTTATACAATTAAAAAAACACCTAATCATGGGTAAACTCTTGGGCCGACATTCCAAAACCCTAATAAAAAATCCCTAATGAACCCCTTGCTGGGTCCACAAAACAAGTGAGATCATGCGATCTCCACTTCACTTGGGAGCTCCATCTTCCTCCATCCTATCGAAGTCCCAAAAGTGGTCAAGCACGGCCAATATTTTTTCAAAACTTGGTCAAGGGCCAAGACTCTTCTTTTAGGCGGCCATAATTTCCATCTTGGAAAATCGATCAACAACCACGAAAACACAGTCATTTCCCTTCTTGGTGGAAGGAAGTCTCGACATGTAGTCCATAAAGAAGGATTCTCAGGGTCTATTGGGAGTAGGAAAAGGGGTGTACATTCCTTATTTCTTAATGGTCAGTTTGGAAATGGTGCAGGTCATGCAAGACCTGATATACTTTTTGACATCATGTCGGACTTTTGACCAATAGAAATGTTGTTGCATTACTGCCACTGTCGTTTCTATGCCAAAGTGTCTTTCCACATTACTATAGTGATATTCCCAAATCATCTTTGCTCACTTGCTTGATGGGATGCAGAGATGGCCTAGATGGCACAACAACTTGTCCTAAAGATGGAAATTAGTGAAAACTATGTTTGTGCCCAGCATATGGTAGGTAGTGGCGAAGTCAAGGTCTCTTTCATAGAGTTGGGGTCATCCGAAGGTCTCATGTCCGCAGGAGTACGACACTGTGGTTAGTGTTTCAATTGGAGGTCGCCTGAGGCAGTCAATGACGTTGTTGGTTCTCCCTGTCTTATAATTGATGTTGAGATGCAACTGCTACAAGTATGTGGACCATTTCTGATGGTGGTCATTTTGTAATTTTCCTTGTGTCTGTATGAACTACAGAGGCTTGTGATTGGTGTGGATGATTGTCTCCTTCCTAAGAATGTAATGCCTCCACTGGCGGCATGCTTATACAATGGAGTGCATTTCGTAAGTGGGGTACTTACAGATGGTATCTGATAGTGTCTCACTATGATCAACCATGGGATGTCCATGTTGAGTGAGGATTGTGCCTACAACATAGTCTGAATCATCTGTCTCGATCTCAAAAGTTTGTTGTAGGTCGGGTAATGAGAGCATCGGGGTTGAGCACAGGCCCTGCTTCAAATCATCAAATGATTTTTGTTGCGACTAGCCCCACACAAAGTTTTCCTTGCTCACCTTCCTCTGATTCATCAGGTTCATCGGGCTGGACCATGGTGGTAGCAACGGTGGAACTAGGTTCTGCATCAATAATTTGTCTCCCTTTTTCTAGTTTTGACTCAGAATCAGAGACTGCATTTGATTTAAATGATTTCACCTGGGACACCAATGGTTTCTTTGAGTGTCATTCAGTGGTCATATGCCAAGAGATATTATGGAACTCACACCACTTCCCAGTTTCTTTATTTGTCTTCCCATTGTCCTTCTTTGTTTACGGTTTAGATTAGTTGTCCTGAGACTGTCCATCCTTGCTCTTCCATTTGTTCTGTGAGTTGGGGCCACCTTTTCCTGGCTTCTACTATGAGGGGTTCGTAGTACCAAACTGTCACGTCTTTTTTTTAAGCTTCGTAGTACTTGATTTTGACAACATATTGATAAGCCACACCCAAGGACAAGATGTCCATAAACGCCATTTATGTGCAGATGTACCTATGCAAACTATTGTAGTATTTGAGCACCAGATATCACTCAGAGTCTTTGATACCCAGCTTGGTGCGCTAGGTATGGAAGACATTGGCGAACTCTGGCACTGTTTGGTCCCTTTCTTGTCATAATGTGGTCCATCTTTTATATAAGTCATCATAACATCCAACAGGGTAGTATTGTTTCTTNGAAAGTCTCCCACCAATCTTTGAAATGGGGGGTGGCCTTAAGGAGCGCAAATGTAATATTTTTTCTATCGAAAACGTTATGGATAGAAACATACTCTTCTAGAAGGTTTAACCATTTTTCTATAGCATATTCATCTATCTGAACTTCAAATATAGGAATATCAAAATTGATCTATACCTTGAAGGGGTGGCGTCTCTTCTTGAGGAAGATGTGTTTCCTATTAGTAGTCGTCGAAGGATTTGCACAAAATTATCCCTCATCTCATTCCTATGTCGCAAGAAATCTTCCTCGAGAAATAGTTTAAAGGGATCTCCTACCCCGTCATCTCTCTTGTCTTCCCCTATGGGCGGTCATCGAGTTCAGTGAGGCCTATCTTGTAAAGTCTCAAATGGTTTGAGTCCCAATTGCTTATACCCTGACATCGTTGGGGACATGCATAGAGAAACAAATGAAGAGAAGATCGCTTTGATACCACTGATACAAATTTGTGAGCGAAACTAAATGAAACACATATATAACATTAATATAGATATATAGAAAAAAATAAAAGAGATATCATGAAACTTAAATTCTATTCATTAAAGAAATTTTTTGAATGTAAAATGCAGAATGAAACAATCTTACTCAAATGGTGGTATTTAATCTCTAAGAATAGATGTGGTGTCTACGCACATTCATCTAAACACATTATAATGAGGTCTCTTGGACTTTTTAGCATCAAAAAGTAAAAATAAAACCGGCTAATACATCCAAAAACCTAACCCTAGGAGATGAAGCGCCAAAAATCATGTGGGCCCCGATGGGGTAAGTTGGTAAATCAACTTCCTAGGGTCGTAAATTTTGCATACGATCTTCGTTTTAGGCACACGACAGCCTGTTGGAAAGTTCTATCTGAGGACTACACATTATGTTGTCACACTCTGACTTTTTCTATAGTGTGACTATGGCAGACCCAAAAAATATTGTTTAGGGCCTCAAAACGACCCTGGAATTTTAGGACCCAGAAAGCCAGAAAAAAACTGCCAAGATGAAAACTGTATGTGAGCTAGTTGGAAGAGGTGGGTGGCCACCGATATCCACCTGTATCAAATTCCAGTTCTTTAAACTTGTTCCATCATCTTCCTCATGGAATTACTTTCCAACGAGGTATAGTTTGTCCAAATATGACTTGGATCTTGAGATATGACCTTCGTAAATCGTTGTTCAATAGTCGTTCATCAAATCTCATGGGTTAATCTTAGCCCTTCATTCAAATTCGACTTTTCCAATTAAAAATTTCAAATTTTTATTTTACAATACATATCCCACATGGATTTTTGGTGTTGATTTTTAAGTTTTTAAAAATAAAAAGGCTTTATGCCTTTCATGTGAAGCATATGGAGACTATGGAAACTTGGAGATTTGACCTTAGAAAATTAGTGGATTAATTAAATATTTTGACTGTCCAGTATTCTTCCACCAAACACCCAGTCAATTCCCAATTAGAAGTGAGTCAATGTCCACATCATCGGTGGGTGAGCATCCACGTGTCATGATTCCATTCACTTCCATATGTCATCATTTCATTGGTTTCTATGTGTCATGGTTCATTGGTTGTCACATGTCATTAAACGATAGGTTTCTATGTGTCATAAAATGGTTGGTTTCCATGTAAATGGAGAGGACTTAGGAAATTGGTTAAATATGAGAATAGGATGTCGAGAGGTGAAGTAATGGTAAGGAGAGACAAGTATGGAGGAATAAGAATAGGATCAGTCGAATGGGTGTGAGAGAGAGTGGAGAGATAAGAAGTAGAGTAATAAGATAAGAAAGATAACTAAGGCAAGAGGATCGATGTGAGGGAGGAGAGATGGGAGGAGAAATGGCTTGGGCATATGAACCCGTGGTGATGATGGAGGAGGAGAGATAAGGAGGGAGGAGATATAAGGAGTGGGGAGTGAGGTAGGAAAAAATTCTAAGTATGGATCGGGTTCAAGAGTGAGATGATGGAAAAGGAAATGGGGGAATGGGGAGGGATAAATGAGAAAATTCATAAGTGTGGGAGAGTGAGGTTAGGTGAAGTGAGAGGGGAAAAGGAATGGAAGTAAGTATAAAATAATGTGGAGAGAGGGGGGGAAACTAAAAAACATATGGCTAAGTATAATAGAGTGTAGGAAAGGGATATGATAGGAATAGAAATAAAACTAAGTATGGAGAATGGGGAAGAGAAGATAAGGGATGAATGAAATATTCATCTAAGTATAAGAGAGTGTGATAGGATTATAGAGAGGAACAAGAGGGGGACACTTAGTGTGGAAGAGTATAAGTGTGGGAGAGTAGAGAAGAGTGGAGAAGAGTGGAGTAATGTAGCTCCAAGAAAATGTCAAGTTCCAAGAATTTAAGGAAAGGAACTTGTTCCAAGAGATTAAGAGAAAATTCCCAAGAGATTAATGGTTCCAAGAGTTTAGTTCCAAGAAAATATGTGGTTCCAAGAAATTGGGCATGGTTCCAAGAAAAATTATCTTTGTTGCACATCAAAAAAGTGTTTTGTTTTGGCAGTCAGACGAAAACCTAGATATCTTGAGCATATGGGCTCGGATTTTGAATCCAAAAAATGCATAATGAATATGAGACTAAGGGATAATCAATGAACTTATAATCATTCAAAATTTTCTTCTTCTAATGTCAAATGTTTTTTTATTATTCTAGGAGCGGGAAAATAGAGGTGACCAAATTTTCAATCAATAGCACTTTTCCTATAATTTACGTTTTGTGATGTTTTAGACCATGACATTTTGCAAAGATAGAGGCGAGATATTGGTGTACATGTGGTAAAAATATCATATGTTGGTTCTCTATACTTTTGGATATGTGCCTTGTGGAAATTAGGGTTTCTAAATGGTCTTGAGATCAGTTTCAAACATGTGAGTTTGGAATTTTCACTACAACTTATTTTATGGAATGTTTCAGACTTTGAGATTGTGTAGAGACAATGGAGACATATAGAAGTATCTGAGGTAAAAATATTAGAATCAAATTTACAAAATTGGATATGTGAAATGTTGTACAAGTTCATTCTTGGGAAGAGGCCCAAAACAACAAACTTTGGGAAAGTTTCCATTTGGAAATTCAAATTTTTGTCAGACCTAATAAAGGAAGTGTTGGATCCTGTTGTCATTGATGCCAATGGTTTGATTGATTGATGTCAAGTGATTGATTGATGTCAAAGGATTGATTGATTGATGATTGATGTAATATAATATGTATTTTTCCTTGATGAGAATGCATAGATGAAGATGGATCAATGAGTTGTCATTGATAAGTGATGGATCAATAGGTTGTCATTGATACATGATGAAGAATGTATATCGATATGGTTTTCATTATATGATGCATTATTTGGAAAAAATGTATAGATGACTCATTATTGTCTTATCATGATTGATAAGGTGCATAAATGGATGAACTCCAAAAAGTGGTCCCCTTATGGTGAAATCCCTCAGGAAGGCAGCTGCAGTTAGTTATCCCCAGAAGAAGAAGAATGGTTGGAGGACCCATGCTCTCATTATTGTCTTATCACTTGATTGATAAGGTGCAGTCTTATGAACTCCAAAGTGGTCCCCTTTTGGAGAAAGCCCTCACGGGAAGGCGCTTTGTGGATTGAGGATATCCTAGAGAATGGTTGGAGGACCCATGCTTGTATGTGAATCTTGAGATGAAGATCAGAGGAAATTGTTGGTGGCTTTGTCTAGATGAGATGGTGCTTGCTCATTCCATTTAGATTTGGAATGTCATAACTCCTCATGGTTTGAGGACATGGCCTTCACGAATGAAGGCCCCATGAGGCTTGAAGCCCACAAGGTCAAAGTCAAAGTGACCTAAAAAGAAAGAAATAATTATTTAAATGATAAAGTAAATTGACAAAGTCAAAGGTGGATTATTTAAATAATGAGAGAAGTGACAAAATCAAAGAAATAATAAAGTAAGGTGACAAAATCAGAAAGGAATGTTTATGGAAAGTGATTAACCTAAAAGAAATAGGAAAATAGGTTAAGTGACCTAGAAATGGGTTAAGTGACCTAAAAGAGAAAATCATTATTTAAATGATAAAAGTAAAGGTGACAAAGTCAAAGGTGGATTATTTAAATATTAATAAGAGAAGTGAAAAAATCCAAGAAATGATAAAGTAAGATGAGAGAAATCCAAGAAGGAATATTTAAATGACAAAATATTGGAGAGAAATTTCTATTTATGGAAAGTGGTTAGCCCTAAAATAAGGAAAAATAGGTTAAGTGACACAGAAATGGGTTAGAGAGTAGGCCTAGAGGATGAATATATAAATAAGATAGAAATGGTCTCTTTTAGATCATCCTTTTGTGGATCAATGGAGAACTTCTTGTGAGAATATATTTTTGAATATTGATGAGTTCTTCTTGGTAGAAACTTCGAGCATTTTTTGGTGTGGAACACTTGAGTCATATTGAAGATATATAGGTGAAGATGAGGTAACCAAGGATGCTACAAGCCCCTAATTTTAGAAGGAAAGGTGAAGAAAGGAGGGCTGGAATTGAAGGGAGGATAAAAATTTGATGATGCTTTCTAAGGTTGTTATTTACATGTCATCTCTTCCGCATTTTAAGCTATACTTTCATTTACGAGAGGTTCCAAAATGGTTCCATTAGATGAGTTGCATAAAACACTGAAAGAACATTGTATATCAGTTTCTTGTTTATTCATTACAAGTACAAAATTATGAAGTTATTTCAAGTTGGGGTTGTTGACTAATCCAAAACTAGTCATGATTTGAGACAAGTAGTTGATGAGTTGGCACATACATGAGGTGTATAGTTGATGATGTGGTACATATTGATGAGTCATTGTTGATGATTATTTGACACATTATTGGTATATACTTGGGCACATGGTTGAATGCACTTGTTTATGAATACGGAGTTGATTCTGATTTGTTTAGCATAGGTTTAGTGCATGGTTGATCCACTTGTTTATGTTAATGATTGATATATCTTGAGGATTGTTACCTCATATATAAGTTGGTGCTGAGAATGTAAGTTGATTCTTCCATATAGAGCTGGTTCTCTTGTAGATTTTACTCTATTTAGTTATTCTTTGAAAAACCTTGAAGTTGAAGTCCATAATAAAAAGAAAAATTGTACATATACATCTTGTGTTCTTTGTGTTCCTTGTGGAGATGATTTGTTGATGATATGTTGCTGGTATATGTTGTTGATAGCATTCACATCTAACTTATTATAAACGACAACAATGAGTAATGAACAAATTTTGAATGTTAACTAATGAGTTGTGTAAGAGGAAGTTTGGGAAAAGAATCCCCACCTCATTCACCCCCCTCTGAGTGTGGTGGGTGTGTCCAGCAAAGGTGAGAAGAGTGAGAATACACAGAAAATAAATAAGTGGTAATTATGCACTAAATTATAAAAGGTAGAAACAACGACCAGACCTGGTGAAGGCACACATAGCAAGTAGACTAAGGTGAAGATTGGTGCAACTCAAAGATTGGTGTATCTTGCTATGTTGGTGTTTAGCGGTGTGGATTGGCGTGTCTAGTAGATTGGTGTCTATGAAGATCTATAAAGAGATTGGTGTCACTTGCTAAGTTGTTTCTTAGCGATGGGCATTGGTGTCTACGAATATGAAAGAAAGAGAGATTGAGGTATTTCTTACACTTAAGTTGGTGCTTAGCAGTGGAGATGGTGTCTCTAATATATTGGTGTCTATGAATATGTGTTAAGCCCTAATATTAGCTCATTAACCTGAATTTGGGCATATTATATTAGTAATTTTATTTATTTTTATTTATGGAAGCTTTAGGCATTAGTTTATGGGGTGGGTGTGTCCAACAGGAAGAAGAGTGAGAATACCTAGAAAATAAATAAGTAGTGAGTATACCTAGTAAAGGTAGAAACAACGACCAGACCTGGTGAAGGCACACATAGCAAGTAGACTAGGTGAAGATTGGTGCAACTCAAAGATTGGTGTATCTTGCTATGTTGGTGTTTAGCGGTGTGGATTGGCGTGTCTAGTAGATTGGTGTCTATGAAGATCTATAAGAGATTGGTGTCACTTGCTAAGTTGGTGCTTAGCATTGAGGATGGGTGTCTATGAAGATATGAAAGAGATTGGTATTTCTTGCTAAGTTGGTGCTTAGCAGTGGAGATTGGTGTCTCTAATATATTGGTGTCTATGAAGATATGTGTTAAGCCCTAATATTAGCTCATTAACCCTTAATTTGGGCATATTATATTAGTAATTTTATTTTATTTATGTCGGCTTTAGGCCATTAGTTGTAATTATACCTCCTAGTCTCCAATATATACCAAGGAGACATTTTCATTTTGAATCATCTTATACTTGAACATTTAAGTGGGGTAAAAGGAGGTTTCCCCCTCGAAGAGGATTATTATCTGAAATTATCTCTTTTTCAAGGCGTTGAGTACTTTTCCTGAGGTTTTTCTATGCTATATTGATGTTTGGTT
>SNQJ01S0025753.1:63535-77699 GCA_010110895.2 Picea sitchensis
CATATTGTACTTGAACATTTAAGTGGGGTAAAAGGAGGTTGCCCCCTTGAAGAGGCTTATTATCTGAAATTATCTCTTTTTCAAGGCGTTGAGTACTTTTCCTGAGGTTTTTCTATGCTATATTGATGTTTGGTTCTTAACAATATGTAAGAGTAGGATGGTGCCTATCGGTATTAGTACCATTGTGTATTCATGTCTCTAGTAGGTTGGTGCCTAGAAGTATTTGTAATGGTACGTTGGGGCTTACAAATTATTATTAAGAGAAGTTTTATGGTTTTATCTTGAAAGGGTTTCCACATAAATCTTGTGTTCCATGTTATGTAATTAAAATGTGATTGTTTTCTTATGGTTGATGAATGTTTGAAAAAGTAAAAAATTTCCTTATACGGATTCACACCCCCTCCCCCGTTCCCCCTTCAGTATAAGTGTGTGCTCAACAACATAAATTGATAAACCACACTAATTGCAAAGGAAATATCAAGTCAACTATGAGTTAAATAGATAATGATACCAACAAGTTATTGATAAAGTGTAGCATTAACTTTCAGAGAATCACACTCCTTGGTTAGCTTCACTCCTGATTGATAAGTTGTAGAACATGGTTTACAATCTTCCATTCTAAACTTATGTAAAATGTTCAACACATATTTGATAAAGATCACATTATCCATAAGTTGTAAGACTTGGATGTCCAAAAAGAAATGAAATAGACCAAGTTCAGTCATCTCAAATGTATCTACTAATTTTTTCTTCAAACCCAAAATCAAATCAACATCGCTTCCATTAATGACCAAGTCATATACATACAATGCAACAATTGATGTTTCACCATCAACATGAAATACATAGATACTATAATCTAATTCACAACATTTGAAGTCAAAATTAAGGAAAACGACATTAATCTTCTCATACCATGCCATGGTAGCATGTTGCAAACCGTACAATGATTTCTTTAGTTGGCACACAATATTGCCATCATTTTCAAATTTTAGGGGGTTGCTTCATATAAACCTCCTTACTGAGATCGCCATGTAAAAAATCACTTTTGACATCCATATGATGTACCACCCATACAAAATGAGTAGAAAGTGAAATAATTAGTCAAATAGAGTTCATCTTTGCAATAGGGGGGAATATTTTAGTGTATTAGATGCCTTCTTCCCAAGAAAAAACTTTTATTACCAAGTGATTCTTAATTATTTCAACTATGCCTTGTGATGTAAATCTGGTTTTGTAAATCCATCAACACTTATTTCCTTACAGTTAAGGAACTAATTCCCATGTGCTATTGTTCATAAGGGAATGATACTCATCAATCACAAAATTCTTCCATTCAAGTCAACCATGTGTGTTTGGGTATCTAAATAGATCACATGCCTTTAGCACATTGATTTGTAAACTACGGTAGATATTCCACAAGAACAATTTGTCAAAACAGATATGATAAATAAAACTGAAATCTACACTATGAAGGTCAAATTCCTTTAGGTTCCAAAATATTTAGTTATTAATTTTTTTCTTATGCATGAAATACATCAAATGCGAAAAATAGAGAGTTAAAGTACAATCACACACCATCCATAAGATAACACAAATATTTTCTCTGGGAAACCCTTACAAGAGAAAACCAAGATAGAAGGTGAGGTTTCTCTTCTCTCTTTTCTTTGGTATGGAAATAATGCAAGTACAAAGGAGAAGGCACTCTCTATGGAGTTACCTGAGACATATGGCTTGTTAGGACACTACAGAACATTAACCCTCTCTTTTATGCTCTCTAATTTCACACTACCAGTTTTTCTGCTCTGCTATGGAACAAAATACAATAACACAGAATGAACCCCTTCTCCTCCTAGTTGTTCGGTATTTAACATAACCCAATAGCCATCTAGGTGTAGGTTTTTTACTTCATCAACACTCAATTGTGGTAGGGTTTTGAACCTTATAGAATATTCTTGAAATTCCTCACGTGGCTAGCCCCATATGCATGAGTAATGGTGGCTGATGCAGTATCCTCCCATACCATGGTGGTCAACATGATAGGTCAAATTGTGGGAGGCATAAATTTTTTATACGAACTATGATTGACACATGATCTGCACCGTTGGAAAGGTATTTGAGTGTAGAACACCTTTAATGGAGTGGAAAAAGGTTATAAACACCAAAACCCAAAAAACCATCATTTAATTCCTCAAAATGGCTCTGGAAGGTTCCAGACCTCAATTTTCCAAATTGGGGCTTGCCACTAAAATGACCCTACAAGATGATTCCTCCAAATTTTTTCATTCTAAAAGAATTGATATAGATGAAAAATAATATAATGATCCAATCTGGATCACACATACACCATTACAACAACTCTACCAAACTATTTTTTACCTCTAGTCTTTCTTGAGGCATTGATATCTCCTACATCAGCTCCAATATCTTTAGTTGTCTTGGTCATCCATTTGGAAAGACAAATCCACTTTTTTGAAGGAGTTCCTATACCAATATAACCATTACTAGACTAAATAGGGATTCCAAAACTTGTGGTTGATTCTTCTATGGAAGATCAACTACAAATCGATTTAAGTAAAGATGACAAGTGCCTAGTTGATGGTTTTGTGAAGTAGTTAGTCTCTCCAAAATTACACATAATTTCTGAAGGATAATTACTCACTAAACCAAAAGAATAATTCAATATAGTGACACTTGAGGTCTTATCATCAAATACAACATCTCTTCTACAAATAATATCTTATTTGATGGGATCAAATAGCCTATAGACTTTCAATTGTTCAAAAAACCCATCATAATACAAGCATGGCTCTTTGCATCTGGTTGCTTCATTCTATCATTTGGAATGTGATACCACACTATGCATCCAAATATTCTAAGATGTTCGACTAAGGGTTTTCTACCACTTGATTTCTCAACTGGTGTCACATTCCATACAGCTTTAGTTGAAATCATATTTAACAAATAGTTTGAACATTGAGTTGACAACTTCTACTAAAAACTTTTTTCTTAAGAAAAAAATGTGCCATTTCTACCAAAGTTTGGTTTTTCCTTTCTATAAACTCATCCTATCAAGGTGTGTAAGGTACTAATCTTAGCCAACATATACCATTTTGTGACTAGTATCTTTCAAAATCCTTTCTCACATAATATTCTCCATTGTTTGATCTTAAACATTTCACAGGTTGTTCGCTTGATTTTCAATGAATGTCATAAATTCCTTAAAATTTTCAAATACATTACTCTTATTCTTCAAGAAATATACCCAAGTATACCTAGAAAAGTCATCAATGAAGGTCAATACATAGCTTGCGTTAGCTAGTAATGGTTTGTTCATGGAACATAGGTCATTATGGACAAGTTTTAGCTAAGTATTTTCTCTCCAAGCCTTCTATATTTAAAAAATGGTATAATGATGCTCTCCAAGAATGCATCCTTCACTTATTCCATTAAGGGGAAAAAAATTAAGTAGTCTAGTAACCATATTATGTTTCAGCATCAATTTCAAGCTTCAAAAATTCAGATGTCCAATTCATTCATTCATGAAAAAATTCTTCTCCAATCATCAATCTAAGCTATGAGTACAGTTAGTCTTGGATATTTCTTGGGAAATTAATAGAACGTATATGATCTATCCTTAGATTCAAGAAAACCTTTAGCGACAACAACAAAGTTATTGTGCATATCCTTCGCAACAAATCAATCTAGCCAAAATTCTACTTTCTTTCTAGTTTTAGTTAGTTGGGGTACAAAGAACAAATTGGCCCTCAAACTAGGTACATGTTACGCATCAACTATTATTCTATTCTGACAATCAAACTTGCCACAACCAACAACAAAAAGTGCATAATTATCTTATACAATTTTTTGTTTTTGTTTTTATTTATTTATGTTTTGTAACTTGACTTAATGAACAAGAAGAGTGGAGTAATGTAGCTCCAAGAAAATGTCAAGTTCCAAGAATTTAAGGAAATGAACAAGAAGAGTGGAGTAATGTAGCTCCAAGAAAATGTCAAGTTCCAAGAATTTAAGGAAATGAACTTGTTCCAAGATATTAAGAGAGAATTCCCAAGATATTAATGGTTCCAAGAGTTTATTTTCAAGAAAATACGTGGTTCCAAGAAATTGGACATGGTTCCAAGAAAAATCATCTTTGTTGCACATGGAAAATGTGGTTTTTTTGGGGGTCAGACGAAAACCTAGATATCTTGAGCATACGGGATCGGATTTTGAATCCAAAAAATCAATGATGAATATGAGACTAAGGGATAAGCAATGAACTTATAATCATTCAATATTTTCTTCTTATAATGTCAAATGTTTTTTTATTATTCCAAGAGCCGGAAAATAAAGGTGACCAAATTTTCAAGCAATAGCACTTTTCCTATAACTTATGTTTTGTGTTGTTTCAAACCATGATATTTTGCAAAGACAGAGGAAAGATCTTGGTGTACATGTCGTAAAAATATCATATGTTGGTTCTCTATACTTTTGGAGATTTTCCTTATCGAAATCAAGGTTTCTAGATGGTCTTGAGATCAGTTTCAAACAAGTGAGTTTGGCATTTTCACTATAACTTGTTTTATGGAATGTTTCAAACTTTGAGATTGTGTAGAGACAATGGAGACATATAGAAGTATCTGAGGTAAAAATAGTAGAATCAGATTTACAAAATTGGATATGTGAAATTTTGTACAAGTTTGTTATTTGGAAGAGGCCCAAAGCAACAAGCTTTGGGAAAGTTTCCATTTGGAAATTCAAATTTTTGTCAGACCTAATAAAGAAAGAAGTAGTGAGAATACCTGGTGAAGAAATAAGTAGTGAGTAGACCCGGTAAAGGTAGAATCATGGAGCAGACCTGGTGAAGGCACATATAACAAGTAGACTAGGTTAAGGTTGGTCCAGCTCAGAGAGTGGTGTCTCTTGCTATGTTGGTGTTTAGCGGTGTGGATTGGCATGTCTAGTAGATTGGTGTGTCTAGTATATTGGTGTCTATGAAGATATATCAGAGATTGGTGTCACTTTCTAATTTGGTGCTTTCCATTGAGGATTGGTGTCTCCAGTATATTGGTGTCTATGAAGATATGAAAGAGACTGGTGTTTCTTGCTAAGTTGGTGCTTAGCGGTGGACATTGGCGTCTCTAATATATTGGTGTCTATGAAGATATGTAAGAGTAGGTTGGTGCCTATCGGGATTAGTACTAGTGGGTATTCATGTCTATTGTAGGTTGGTGCCTACAAATATTTGTAATAGTACGTTGGGGCTTACAAATTATTATAAAGAGAAGTTTTGTGGTTTTCTCTCAAAAGGGTTTCCACGTAAATCTTGTGTTCCATGTTATGTAATTAAAATGTGATTGTTTTCTTATGGTTGATGAATGTTTGAAAAAGTAAAAAAATGCCTTAATATTGATTCAACACATATTTGATAAATATCACATCATCCATAATTTGTAAGAATTGGATGACCAAAAAGAAATGAAATAGACCAAGATCAGTCATCTCAAATGTATCTACTAATTTTTTCTTCAAACCTAAAATCAAATCAACATCGCTTTCGTTAATGAACAAGTCATCTACATGCAATGAAATAATTGATGTTTCACCATCAACATGAAATGCATAGATACTATAAACGGATTCACAACATTTGAAGTCAAAATTAAGGAAAAAGTTATTAATCTTCTCATGCCATTCCCTGGTAGCATGTTGCAAACCGTGCAACGATTTCTTTAGTTGGCATACAAGATTGCCATAATTTTCAAATTTTAGGAGGTTGCTTCATATAAACTTCCTTACTAAGATCGCCATGTAAAAAATCACTTTTGACATCCATATGATGTACCACCCAAACAAAATGAGTAGAAAGTGAAATAATTAGTCAAATAGAGTTCATCTTTTCAATAGGGGAAAATATTTTAGTTTATTTGATGCCTTCTTCCCAAGAAAAAACTTTTATTACCAAATGATTCTTAATTATTTCAACTATGCCTTGTGATGTAAATTTGTTTTTGTAAATCCATCAACACTTATTTCCTTGCAGTTAAGGAATTGATTCCCATGTGTTATTGTTCATAAGGGAATGATACTCATCAGTCACAAAATTCTTCCATTCAATTCAACCATGTGTGTTTGGGTATCTAAATAGATCACATGTCTTTATCACATTGATTTGTAAACTACCGTGGATATTCCACTAGAACAATTTGTCACAACAGATATGATAAATAAAACTAAAATCTACACTATGAAGGCCAATTTCGTTTAGATTCCAGAATATTTAGTTATTGATTTTTGGCTTATGCATGAAATAGATCAAATGCGGAAAATAGAGAACAATAAAGTACAATCACACACCATCCATAAGATAACACAAATATTTTCTCTGGGAAACCCTTACGAGAGAAAAACAAGCTAGAAGGTGAGGTTGTTCTTCTCTCTTTTCTTTGGTATGGAAATAATGCAAGTACAAAGGAGAAGGCACTCTCTATGTAGTTACCTGAGACCTATGGCCTGTTACGCTACTATAGAACACTAACCCTCTCTTTTATTCTCTCTAATTTCCCACTCCCAGTTTTTCTTCTCTGCTATGGAACAAAATACAATAACATAGAATGGAACCCCTTCTCCTCCTATTTTCTCGGTATTTAACATAACCCAATAGCCATATAGGTGTAGGTTTTTGACTTCCTCAGCCCTCAATTGTGGTAGGGTTTTTAAAATTCTAGAATATTATTTAAATTCCCGATGTGGTTAGCTCCATATGCATGAGTAATGGGGGCTGATGCGGAATCCTCTCGTACCATGGTGGTCAACATGATAGGTCAAATTGAGGGAGGCATAACTTTTGTATACGAACTCTTATATATTGACACATGAACTACACCATTGGAAAGGTATTTGAGTGTAGAACAAAGTTAAGGGATTGGACACAAGTTATAAACAAAAAAATCCCAAAAAACATCGTTTAATTCCTCAAAATGGCTCTGGAAGGTTCCAGACCTCAATTTTCCAAATTGGGGTTTGCCACTAAAATGACCCTACAAGTTGATTCCTATAATTTTTTTCACTTTGAAAGCATTGAGATAGATGAAAAATAATATAATGATCCAATTTGGATCACGCATACACCATTACAACAACTCTACCAAACTATTTCTTACCTCTAGTCTTTCGTGAGGCATTGATATCTCCTACATCAGCTCTAATATCTTTACTTGTCTTGGTCGTCCATTTGGAAAGACAAATCCATTTTTTTGAAGGAGTTCATATACCAATATCACCATTACTATACTAAATAGGGATTCCAAAACTTGTGGTTGATTCTTCTATGGAAGATCAACTACAAATTTATTTAAGTAAAGATGACAAAAGCCTAGTCAATTGTTTTGTGAAGTAGTTAGTATCTCCAAAATTCCACATAATTTTTGAAGGATAATTACTCATTAAACCACAAGAAGAATTCAATATAGTGACACTTGAGGTCTTATCATCAAAGACAACATCTCTTCTACAAATAATATCTTATTTGATGGGATCAAATAGCCTATAGACTTTCAATTGTTCAAAAAACCCATCATAATACAAGCATGGCTCTTTGCATCTAGTTGCTTCATTCTATCATTTGGAATGTGATACCACACTATGCATCAAAATATTCTAAGATATTCGACTAAGGGTTTTCTACCACTTGATTTCTCAACTGGTATCACATTCCATACAGCTTTAGTTGAAATCATATTTAACAAATAGTTTGAACATTGAGTTGACAACTTCTATTAAAAACTTTGTTCTTAAGAGAACAATGTGCCATTTCTACCAAAGTTTGGTTTTTCCTTTCTATAAATCCATACTATCAAGGTGTGTAAGGTACTAATCTTAGACAACATGTACCATTTTGTGACTAGTATCTTTCAAAATCCTTTCCCACATAATATTCACCATTGTTTGATCTTAGACATTTCACAGGTCGTTCACTTGATTTTAAATGAATGCCATAAATTCCTTAAAATTTTCAAATACGTTACACTTATTCTTCAATAAATATACCCAATTATACCTAGAAAATTCATCAATGAAGGACAATACATACCTTGTGCTAGCTAGTGATGGTTTGTTCATGGAACATAGGTATTTATGGACAAGTTTAAGCTAAGTATTTTCTCTCCAAGCCTTCTATATTTAAAAAATGGTATATTGATGCTCTCCAAGAATGCATCCTTCATGTATTCCATTATGGGGAACAAAATTAAGTAGTCTAATAACCATGTTATGTTTCACCATCAATTTCAAGATTCAAAAATTTAGATGTCCAATTCATTCATTCATGCCAAATCCTACTCCAATCATCGATATTAGCTATGAGTACAGTTAGTCTTGGATATTTCTTGGGAAATTCATAGAATGTATATAATATATCCTTAGAGTCAAGAAAAAATTTTGCAACAACAAAAAAGTTATTGTGCATATCCTTCGCAACAAATCAATCTAGCCAAAATTCTACTTTCTTTCTAGTTTTAGTTAGTTGGGGTACAAAGAACAAATTGGCCCTCAAACTAGGTACATGATACACATTAGAGATTATTCTATTCTGACAATCAAACTTGCCACAACCAACAACAAAAAGTGCATAACTATCTTATACAATTTTTTATTTTTTATTTTTATTTATTTATTTTTTGTAGCTTCACTTAATGAACAAGAAGAGTGGAGTAATGTAGCTCCAAGGAAATGTCAAGTTCCAAGAATTTAAGGAAAGGAACTTGTTCCAAGAGATTAAGAGAGAAGTACCAAGAGATTAATGGTTCCAAGAGTTTAGTTCCAAGAAAATACGTGGTTCCAAGAAATTGGACATGGTTCCAAGAAAAATTATCTTTGTTGCACATGGAAAAAGTGGTTATTTTGGTTGTCAGACGAAAACCTGGATATCTTGAGCATACGGGCTTGGATTTTGAATCCAAAAAATTCATGATGAATATGAGACTAAGGGATAAGCAATGAACTTATAATCATTCAAAATTTTCTTCTTCTAATGTCAAATGTTTTTTTATTATTCCAGGAGGGGGGAAATAGAGGTGACCAAATTTTCAATCAATAGCACTTTTCCTATAACTTATGTTTTGTGATGTTTTAGACCATGATATTTTGCAAAGAAAGAGGCGATCTCTTGGTGTACATGTGGTAAAAATATCATATGTTGGTTCTTTATACTTTTGGAGATGTGCCTTGTGGAAATTAGGGTTTCTAAATGGTCTTGACATCAGTTTCAAACAGGTGAGTTTGGCATTTTCACTATAACTTATTTTATGGGATGTTTCAGAATTTGATATTGTGTAGAGAAAATGGAGACATATATAACTATCTCAGGTAAAAATATTAGAATCATATTTTAAAAATTGGATATGTGAAATTTTGTACAAGTTCGTTCTTGTGAAGAGGCCCAAAACAACAAGCTTTGGGAAAGTTTCCATTTGGAAATTCAATTTTTTGTCATACCTAATAAAGGAAAAAGTAGTGAGAATACCTCATGAAGAAATAAGTAGTGAGTAGACCCGGAAAAGGTAAAAGCAGTGAGTAGACCTGCTGAAGGCACAGATAGAAAGTAGACTAGGTGAAGGTTGGTGCATCTCAGAGATTGGTGTCTCTTGCTATGTTGGTGTTTAGTGGTGTGGATTGGTGTGTCTAGTAGATTGGTGTGTCTAGTATATTGGTGTCTATGAATATCTATAAGAGATTGGTGTCACTTGATAATTCGGTGCTTGTCATTGAGGATTGGTGTCTCCATTATATTGGTGTCTACGAAGATATGAAAGAGATTGATGTTTCTTTCTAAGTTGGTGCTTAGCGGTGGATATTGGTGTCTACGAAGATATGTAAGAGTAGGCTGGTGCCTATCGGGATTAGTACTAGTGGGTATTCATGTCTCTAGTAGGTTGATGCCTACAAATATTTGTAATGGTACGTTGGGGTCTACAAACTATTATAAAGAGAAGTTTTGTGGTTTTGTCTCGAAAGGGTTTCCATGTAAATATTGTGTTCCATGTTATGTAATTAACATGTGATTGTTTTTTTATGGTTGATAAATATTTGAAAAAGTAAAAAATTGCCTGATACTTATTCACGCCCCCTCCCCGGACTTTAGTATAAGTGTGTGCTCAACAACATAAACTGAGAAATCACACTAATTGCAAAGGAAATATCAATTCAACTATGAGATAAATAGATAAGGATACCAACACGTTATTGATAAAGTGCATCATTGACTTTCAAAGAATCACGCTCCTTGGTTAGCTTCACTCTTGATTGATAAGTTGTAGAACATGGTTTACAATATTCCATTCTAAACTTATGTAAAATGGTCAACACATATTTTATAAATATCACATCATCCATAATTTGTAAGACTTGGATGACCAAAAAGAAATGAAATAGACCAAGGTCAGTCATCTCAAATGTATAGACTAATTTTTTCTTCAAACCCAAAATCAAATCAACATCGCTTCCATTAATGACCAAGTCATCTACATACAATGCAATTGATGTTTCACCATCAACATGAAATACATAGATACTATAATCTGATTCACAACATTTGAAGTCAAAATTAAGGAAAAAGTTATTAATCTTCACATACCATGCCTTGGTAACATGTTGCAAACTGTACAATGATTTCTTTCGTTGGCACACAAGATTTCCATCATTTTCAAATTTTATGGGTTTTCTTCATATAAACCTCCTTACTGAGATCACCATGTAAAAAATCACTTTTGACATCCATATGATGTACCACCCATACAAAATGAGTAGAAAGTGAAATAATTAGTCAAATCGAGTTCATCTTTGAAATAGGGGAAAATATTTTAGTGTATTCAATGCCTTCTTCCCAAGAAAAAACTTTTATTACCAAATGATTCTTAATTATTTCAACTATGCCTTGTGATGTAAATTTGGTTTTGTAAATTCATCAACACTTATTTCCTTGCAGTTAAGGAACCGCTTCCCATGTGTTATTGTTCATAAGGGAATGATACTCATCAGTCACAAAATTCTTCCATTCAAGTCAACCATGTGTGTTTGGGTATCTAAATAGATCACATGCCTTTAGCACATTGATTTGTAAACTACCGTGGATATTCCATAGAACAATTTGTCACAACAGATATGATAAATAAAACTGAAATCTACACTATGAAGGTCAAATTCCTTTAAATTCCAGAATATTTAGTTATTGATTTTTTGTTTATGCATGAAATAGATCAAATGTGAAAAATAGAGAACAGTAAAGTACAATCACACACCATCCATAATATAACACAAATATTTTCTCTGGGAAACCCTTATGAGAGAAAACCAAGCTAGAAGGTGAGGTTTCTCTTCTCTCTTTTCTTTGGTATGGAAATAATGCAAGTACAAAGGAGAAGGAACTCTCTATGTAGTTACCTGAGAGCTATGGCCTATTACACTGCTACAGAACATTAACCCTCTCTTTTATTCTCTCTAATTTCCCACTCCCAGTTGTTCTTCTCTGCTATGGAACAAAATACAATAACATAGAATGGAACCTCATCTCCTCCTATTTTCTAGGTATTTAACATAACCCAATAGCCATCTAGGTGTAGGTTTTTGACTTCCTCAACCCTCAATTGTGGTAGGGTTTTGAAACTTCTAGAATATTCTTGAAATTCCCCATGTGGCTAGCCCCATATGCATGAGTAATGGGGGCTAATGTGGCATCCTCTCGTACCATGGTAGTCAACATGATAGGTCAAATTGCGGGAGGCATAAATTTTGTATACGAACTTTGATTGACACATGATTTGCACTGTTGGAAAGGTCTCTGAGTGTAGAAAACAGTTAAGGGAGTGGACACAAGTTATAAACACCAAAACCCCAAAAAATATCATTTAATTCCTCAAAATGGCTCTGGAAGGTTCCAAACCTCAATTTTCGAAACTAGGGCTTGCCACTAAAATGACCCTACAAGCATTGAGATAGATGAAAAATAAGATAATGATCCAATCTGGATCACACATACACCACAACTCTACCAAACTATTTTTTACCTCTAGTCTTTCTTGAGGCATTGATATCTCCTACATCAGCTCCAGTATCTTTAATTGTCTTGGTCGTCCATTTGGAAAGACAAATCCACTTTTTTGAAGGAGTTCCTATACCAATATCACCATTACTAGACTAAATATGGATTCCAAAACTTGTGGTTGATTCTTCTATAGAAGATCAACTACAAATCAATTTAAGTAAAGATGACAAATGCCTAGTCCATGGTTTTGTGAAGTAGTTAGTCTCTCCAAAATTCCACATAATTTATGAAGGATCATTACGTATTAAACCACAAGAAGAATTCAATGTAGTGACAGTTTAGGTCTTATCATCAAAGACAACATATCTTCTACAAATAATATCTTATTTGTGGGATCAAACAGCCTATAGACTTTCAATTGTTCAAAAAACCCATCATAATACAAGCATGGCTCTTTGCATCTGGTTGCTTCATTCTATCATTTGGAATGTGATCACACACTATGCATCCAAATATTTTAAGATGTTTGACTAAGGGTTTTCTACCACTTGATTTTTTCAACTGGTATCACATTCCATACATCTTTAGTTGAAATCATATTTAACAAATATTTTGAACATTAAGTTGACAACTTCTACTAAAAACTTTGTTCTTAAGAAAACAATGTGTCATTTCTACCAAAGTTTGGTTTTTCCTTTCTATAAATCCATCCTATCAAGGTGTGTAAGGTACTAATCTTAGCCAACATATACCATTTTGTGACTAGTATGTTTCAAAATCCTTTCCCACATAATATTCTCCATTATCTGATCTTAAACATTTCACACGTCATTCGATTGATTTTCAATGAATGCCATAAATTCCTTAAAATTTTCAAATACATTACTCTTATTCTTCAAGAAATATACCCAAGTATACCTAGAAAAGTCATCAATGAAGGTCAATGCATACCTTGCGCTAGCTAGTGATGGTTTGTTCATGGAACATAGCTCACTATGGACAAGTTTTAGTTAAGTATTTTCTCTCCAAGCCTTCTATATTTCAAAAATGGTATAATGATGCTTTCCAAGAATGCATCCTTCATGTATTCCATTAAGGGGAACAAACTTAAGTAGTCTAGTAACCATGTTATGTTTCACCATCAATTTCAAGTTTCAAAAATTCAGATGTCCAATTCATTCATTCATGCCAAATTATGCTCCAATCATCGATCTGAGCTATCAATACAGTTAGTCTTGGACGTTTCTTGGGAAATTCATAGAACACATATAATTTATCCTTAGATTCAAGAAAACCTTTAACAACAACAACAAAGTTATTGTGCATATCCTTCACAACAAATCAATCTAGCCAAAATTCTACTTTCTTTCTAGTTTGAGTTAGTTGGGGTACAAAGAAAAAATTGGCCCTCAAACTAGGTACATGATACAGACCAAATATTATTCTATTCTGACAATCAAACTTGCCACAACCAACAACAAAACGTTTATAATTATCTTATGCATTTTTTTATTTTTATTTTTATTTATTTATTTTTTGTAGCTTCACTTAATGAACAAAAGAGAGAATCATCTTTAGTCATATTATGGGTGCAACCAGAGTCAACTATCCATTCTATCTAAGAAGTGTAAGCATGTAAGTCTTGAGAAGTACTAACAAAAAATATATAGTTATTTTCCTTACCATCTGAAATTTGATGCTATAGGTCAGTCAATCTTCTAGTCAACATGTCTCCTTCAAGATTTTTCACTTTCTCCTCTAGGTCCTTGGTTTTCTACCAATAAGCCTTCTCCATATGTCCCAATTTCCCATAAGAATGATTGGACTTCTTCTTTCCAACTTTCTTAGTCAATTTTTGATCACCATGCTTCTTCTTAACAATTTGGTCAATGAAATCATGTTCTTTCTCATGACTACATTGTTGACCTATTTCTATATAATTCTATTGACCTTTTCCCTTCAACAAATGGGCTTATTGTTTGACATCAAGTTTCCCTTCATTAAGTAAGTTTTCTCATGCCCTAATCAATAAATCACAGGAATAATCAAAGGAGTAATCATTACCATTATGTTTTCTGGAAATCCAACTGGCACAAAATGTCAAATAGAACACATTATAGGTTG